>JAUEKX010056593.1:0-26163 GCA_031834005.1 Dendronotus venustus
AAAGAAAATTACGTCATTGCAATCCCTGATAAATTGTCTAAAATATTTTGCCTCACTTTTTCTTAAACTTTTCTAAAGCTCTTTTGGAGCTCTTGAAAGAAGACTATGTATTTTTTTCTTTGATTTCTTAAATTTATTTTAATAAATATTATTATTTTTCAAAAATTATATCACAAGATAGAGAATCATGTAAGCTTTCAGAAAATATATACTTTTAATATGAAAAAAAAAACAGATCAGAAGATATTTAACACAATCTGAAATCATACATCAAGGGTACACACTATCCTTAAGAACAAGACTGAAATTTTTCATCGCTACATACTGTTCACATGCGTATTTAGCACGATTAGTCAAAGCTTTACGGAGGAGTATAATATTAACAAAAATAATGACACTCTAGGTAATAAAAAAAAAGGTTCTTCTTCGTAGATGTTTGACTATACCTACCTGTTGTTCTCTAATATTAGTCTTTTATTAATGTGATTGATTGTGTGTGTTCAAAAGGTATGCAAATATTTGAGTGTGAGAATGCATGAAAATAAATGCCTGCTCAATTTTTAACCATCTATTCATTCTGTTTTTGTGAAGGCAATGAAATATTTATTAATAAATAACGAGTTGCGATTTCGCAATTCCGCATGATAGAGTTGGAGCACCTACTACTAGAATACACCGCTATCTTTTTATTCTGCTTGCTGAAAGCATACACACGTGAAGTGCAAAAGGAGATTGGTGAGAGAAGAAAAGAGAAAAAGAAGAAGAAAGATTGTGTCACCATCGCACTTTCATTTCTTTGCATCGATGAAGAACTTTACAAAAATCGCAAAGATGCAGCATGATTCTAGAGAAGAATAATATTTATTTGATAATAATATTATTTCTTTCCAGCTCTATGTTCATTTGCACTTTTGCTAAAGCCATTCTCTCATCCACTCCTAAAACACTTTTAACAAGCCAACTCAGTCATCCAAACGTGCAGCACAACAAAATGTTTGGAAAACAACGTCTTAAACGAGACACAATTGACCAGGGAGAGTTAAATCAAGTTGCTTATTTCTCTGGAGAAGAAATCATACGTTATTCCAGTTTGGATTTGAACTTTGATCATTTTACAATAGCATTCTGGTTATCAATTGAAGGAGGTCAAACAAATGATAAAATTACTTTAATGAGTGTTTATAACCATTGTTCATTTCTCGATTTATCATCTGTTTCGGTTGGGTTGATCACTGTTCAGAAGAATGCGTTTATTTACTTCAGTATGAAGACCAGCCAATCAACCAAGAAAACAACCTTATTATCACATGAGGATATTCCTATACAAAAATGGATTCATGTCGCAGTAGTATATGATAGTCATAGTATGATATTGTATGTTAATAAAGCAAAAGTTGATGTCAGCCATGAACAGTCTGGTATCTTCATGTCGAATGTTTATCCGAAATGTACGACATTAGATGTTGGGGGTTCTGACTTATCAAAATCATTTCGAGGAAAACTGGATGAGATTCTCATCATCAACAAACCATTAGATCATCGGACCATCTCTAGAAATCCTTTCCTTTCATTTGAGCATAAACAATATGTTCTTAGGGAGCATTTTTCAATAGAAAACAAAAGACTTTATCATGGTGTACATGGTGTTACACCATATATCTTACAAGAAGAAATTGTATCAACTGACCGACTCATCAATATTGAAATACCAAAATGTGGACACACTATTTGCGATAACCCAGAGATTATACAAAATTACGTTTCTCAACCTTTGATATACATGTCTGTAAAAACGATTAGATACAAAGTCTTACTCTTACTACAAGACAATGGAGAAAAATGCAAACTTAATACTGAAGATATTCAAAGTAGGCACAATAAACTTGATTCGATCTTCCGAAAATATAATATCCATCTAAAAATCAAAATTGTTAAAGTTAAATCGAGCAATTTATGTAATAAGACCGTTATCATTTCGTGTTACAGACCTTGTCCTGACAAATCCGTCGAATGTCAACAAGCACTTCCATTCAATGAAACGCAATGTCAACAAGAGTGTACGTATAATAAACTTTCTAATGATAAATGTGATATGGAATGTAACAGTCCAGAGCACAACTGGGATAATGGAGATTGTTGCAAACCAAAGATAACTGACGTCACAAAAACATGTTATGATCCTAATTCTGTCTACAGATCGTTCATCGAGGAACATGAATTAAAGAATTATCTGAACTTAACAAACAGCAATACATTAACTATCTACCCAGTAAAACTACCGTCAAACTTTCTTGGCAAGTCTACCTATCCATGGACTGACAATGTGTATAATATGTTTGGTGGAATAACATTGAGTTATAAAGTTTTTTTGACTTCGAGTGTTGGAGAAAACGTCAACGACCTTATACATGAGATAGGGCATAGTTTCGGACTGTGGCATGTTCATAGAGGTGTCAGTGAAGTGTCTTGTTCAGACGCATGCGCGGAAATATTCCCATCCATGTTGACAGGAGATTTATGTTCAGACACATTTCCCACGCCAACGAACTACAAATGTGAAAACACGATTCTTCACCATAGATTTTGTAACAATCGTAATGAATCAATTGTTTATTCAAATACTCCATTTAACAATTTCATGGGATATTCAGAAGGTGAGTTCATTATTTGTTTTATTAATTATATCTTTATTATGATCATTTAATCTAATTATCTCATAAATAATAATTAATTGGGCTCTTTTATAAGAGAAATGGATTGGCTATTCTATTGTTCCAAGTTTGACAAATTTTTTGAAAATTACAATGATTTCTATAAAAGTTCTCCTTTGACGTATAACGAAATCCAAAATAGCATTTAACTATTGAGTATTAAAAATCTTTGCAAAATCTTCATAAAAATGCTGTATTTTCACCGGCAAAATTTCAAGAATGATGAAACTTTCTGAATGCAAAATATTTTAAAAATTTATAGCTTGATTGAAAAAGATATAAACTAAATATGAAGCATTTAGAATGCCGTATTGAATTGCTAAAATATTTTTGGCCACGTGCATGGGCATTGTCTCGTATAACGAGAACACTAATTTTAAGCAATAAAAGTTCTGTCAACACTTGGAAAAATACATGATTAATTTCGTTTGCTACACTCCATAAATGTTGATTGTATAGCAAAGTGAACCATTAATACAAAAATCCACAAAAAGTTTATTATAGTTAATGATATCACAGTGATATTAATACTAGTGTTTTGATATGAACGACAATTAATCAATGAATATTTTTAAAATGACGCAACAATTACCAACATTTTATTTCGGCATATGAAATCAATTGTTATCAGTTAAAAAAAAAAAAACAGAAAAAAATTATCAGGGATTAATCAACAATTAAAAGTTAACGATTGATTCATCATTTTATGAATTATCATCGATGCTAAAATGTTGCCACAACGATTTTGGTTTATAATTTAACCAAATCTCGTGTGTTAAAAAGGGCCAAACTGGTCATTGCTGTTTTTTTTAACTGTTTATTTTATAGGAAGTTGTGCGAACAAATTCACTAAACAACAGCAAGCCAGAATGCATTGTTATTTGGATAGTCATTATCAAAAATGGCAGACAAGTAGTGTTCCACCATCTCCTATCCCGTTTAAACCGAAATTGATTTCGCATACCGGCAATTCAGTAAGTAAGAGACCTTTTCTTCTTGGTTATTCGACCTAACATACAAATCTTCAAATTAATTTACGTCTACAGGCTAATTTATATTAAACTATAATATAGGTAGAACTAGCTTGGCACCAACCTGTTGGTTCTGGTAAAGAATATAATGAGCACAATTGTGATGAATGTGATCAAACAAAACAAAAGCTCCACCAGTATGTCCATGAAGTATTTATTAAGAATCAATCAATATTTGATAATAAAGCACATTCACCAGCCCGCGTAATTGGTGCACCTGATGCAAAATCACTATGTTCTGGTGATCAAAACATTTGGATTAATCGAGGTGATGGTATCATTGAAGTTTCTTTTAAACAAATTGTGATCCCAATTGAATTGAAGATCTGGGTACCGTATAACGCACAAAATTCGATAACAAGCCTTGATTTGATGCACACTGATGATAGCATAACTTCTCTTGGTATGTATCTAAAATCTACTTTAGATATTACTCCTTAGTTATTATTCTTCCTAAAGTACTTTTAATATAAGCTAATCGGTACACAACATTATAGCCATGTTGTTATGTTATTTCAACGTCGTTTTCGTTCTAACCGGATGGGTTAAAGTTGTAAACTTTCTCACTTTTTAATACTTTAATCTTCAGGAGCAATAAGTACGAATTGTATGACGCCATATACACAAAGAATAAAGACGAATAAACTTCTTTCAAGAATACGTATTCAAGTATCACAAAATTTTCTCCAAAGACCCGGCATTGACGCAATACGTATTACATCTTTGCGTAATTTCCCCGAAAATTGTCGTAAATGCGATGAGTTACGTTTACGATATCATGTGTTTCGAGATCCATCTTTCACGAATTTGAAATTTAAAATCACAAACCTGACAAGATTTAAAGACGAGTAAGTGTTTAAAGGTTTCTTTTGAGAATTTAATTACAGTGTGATAAAACACAAAACAAAATTGAATTACTCGTTACTACAGTGTAATCCTGATTATTTGAACCCCTGGATAACTGGAACTTCCAGTAACTGTTTTTTAATCCCCTTTGAAACCTCACTAAGCCTCTCTTATAATTTTTTAATTTTCTTGATTTCTTGCGGAGGTTCCATTTACCGGGAGTGTACTATATTTTTTATGGGCCAATAAATCAATAAATCAATAAATCAATACACAACAATTATAGGGATAGTACCAGATGATTTAATTTACTTCATTTTAACCCTGATTTCCATGTAATGTCTGGCTCTGCTTATAATCAATGTTATATCTAAAAATTGATAAAAGTTAATAAAATGTTGATAAAAACTAACAAAATTGCCATTATATTGTTTGCACTGATTTTCTTTGCTACTCTCTTTTATTTGATCGATATACGAGTTTGTTAGAATTGTAATTTTATTTCTAGAGAATTATCACCGAGACATAATTACACATACCGCATACAAGCTGTCTCCGGAAAACAGAAAAGTAAAATCTCCCCTGCACTTATTGTTGTTGATACTGACGGATTTTGTGGTAATGGAATTATCGAGAAGCACAACGATGAACAGTGCGATGATGGAAATCTCAACAACGGAGATGGTTGTAACAATGAATGCAAATTGGAATCCATTTTTAATTGCAAACTGGAACCCAGTCTCTGTTATCGATATGATAGAGATGGTAAGTATTCTTTTATTAAAACAAATTTGAGAATTTTCAAACTGGTTGTAAATTCGTGGAATTTATGTACACGGTAAAATTAGCATGTATTCTAAATAGTGGACATCCACTGGTTTGGTTTTATATCTATCCTCGTTTTTTGTGTTTTTGTAGGTATTTGTGATGATTCTGAAAGAAAACAGGAGACAAGAGATTGTGGTCTCTATACTCCAGACGGTTACGTTGATCAATGGGTGAAACAAATTTCTGGCAAAACTGGTCAATCGAGTAAAGAATGTCCTGAAAACGTCATAATTGGAACACCTCCTACTAACTTAGTAAGTTACCCTCAATCTTGTGACAAGAGTTTTTGTATGTGACGTGTTCAGTATGAAAGTGTGAATTATCTATGTATAATTTAAAAGAGGGTCCTTCGAATTACTTTAATAAATGATCTTACTTGCATTCATTTTTTCTTTTCAAGAAATGTGTTGATGGTTTGACTTACATCGATTCCAAACAAGCCTGGAGGCCGTGTAATGGTTTTGATCCTGTAACCGGTACTATCATTGAAGAAGGCTGGATCGAGGCTAGTTTTGAAAGAAGCG
Source organism: Dendronotus venustus (assembly GCA_031834005.1). Lineage (NCBI taxonomy): Eukaryota > Metazoa > Mollusca > Gastropoda > Nudibranchia > Dendronotidae > Dendronotus > Dendronotus venustus. The sequence goes on from JAUEKX010056593.1 coordinate 5,941, forward strand.
TTTACGTATCTTCAATAATTATCCACTTTGCATCTGATGGAAAGTTTGACTCTTACTCAGAAAACGAAACAATCACTATCAAGCTAAAAGATACAAACGACAATTACCATGAAATCGGCAAACAACCTTTTGAGGTCAACTGCAAAAATAATCCCCTAATTATTACACAGGATGAAAATAAAAACACCTACAAAAGCTTGCGCGTGCGAATCGAGTTTAAGGTTGGATACGTTGCAATTGCAGGTATAGCATTAAGATCTTCAAATCTCAAAACATGTGGACCTAGAGAAGTTTATAATGAAAATATAAACCAATGTATCGAACAATCCAGAGAAATTTTACCCTGTCCAAAACTCAAAATTACAAATGCTTTTATCACTTGCTCAAAAGATGGCCAATCTTGCAATGTTAAATGTCATAATGGCTACTATAGAACCAATCAAAAGCCTGTACTTTGTGATCATGGTACATGGCGAAATGCTTTGAGTTGTTCATTGACGAATTGTGGCTTACCAAAAGTTGAAAATGCTTTAGTCTGTAAGTTAATTTAATAGTTATATTACTATATATACATAACATAAAGTCAAACATAATTAAGCACATCTTAATCCTAAGTTAGCTTAACTCCTAAACTATCGAGTCAAGATATGAATACTATTTAAAGTTTTTATCTGTTTTGAGCTTGCCACTGACTATAAACTCATTGGTAAAGAATTTGATTTTGTGGAATCTGAGAGTGTAGATTAAAAATATATTACCTTTCCATAATATTCATTGATTATCATTATATTTCAGCTTGTAAGAATACAACATACGGTAGTTCATGTTCCTTTAACTGTGTGGATAATACAAAGCATATTGGGAAAGATAGATTAATGCAATGCGAAGCAGATGGAAAATGGTCTGTGCAGAAAGCATTTTGCGTCAGATATTGTCCGAAACCTTTTTTAAAGAATACGTTACTGCATCATTCGCAACTCAACGGATGTAACATGGATAGTGGTCGGCAATATGAAATGGGAACTCGATGCAGGTGCATATAATTTGTTTTTACGTTATTTTCTTCAATATCAACACTAAATTAACGCCAGAAATCCGGGCTCTTAAATTAACGGAAAATTCTAAATTGCTGTTCTGCTGTTATAATTTCTAAATTGGAAAAGTGTTTGAACATTTAAAAGTAAACTCCAATATAAAACAAGAATTTTATAGAGGAGACATAAGCTATTAAGGAATCATTTAGTATTTATCAAAAAGCAATTAATGATGGACCACAACTATTCCACTGGCACGTGTGTAGCTCATCTTCCTCAATTATAATATAATTACAGGTCATAATGTCAATTACCTTAAAACTAAATTAGATGGTTTTGTAGTCATTAAACTTCAGCATTTTATATGGACAAAAATCAACTAAACTAGCATTGAAAACAAGTCACACTTTTGTCCTTTTACTTTTCAAAATGAAATACAAAATGTTCTAAAATTTGCTTAGTTAAGATATTAAACGTGTCATTTTGTAGTGGTTCATAATTTGAATATTTTGTATACTTCTTTTGTATACTAGTATATATATATATATATATAATATAGCGTATCCAAAAAGTGCGAGATGATTGCATCAATTTTTTGATACCTTGTACAAACAATGTTGAAACAATCAATAATTGCTATTCATTTTTATCTCGAATATCATCTTTTGATATTTTAGATTAAAATGCCAGCTTGGATATAAACCTATCAGAAAAAAATACAAAAAAGTTGGAATTCAAACGAAAAACATAATCAAGGCACATTGCAATGCTAAAGGAGAGTGGGTATATGATAACAAGTGTGAGAAAACTAATTGTCCTGAATTAAAAGCATACAATAAACTCTTGTTCAACTGTACAGATGGAAACAGATTTCAAAGTATCTGCCAAACATCATGTATGGGTATGGTAAGTGTCTATTTTGTGATTCTGAGAAGGTGTTTTACTCTGACATCCTTATGAATCAACTTTGAGCAAGACGCTTTGTTTGAAAGTTTGAAAAAGAACCTTTGTCAATTTTTTCAAAAGGTGATTGAGGATATTATAGTTTATATCATCTCTTTTGAATGGTTATTATAAATTTCAGTTTTTTTAAACAATATGAATTAATTAAATCTTTTATTATTTTTACTTTTGCAGCAAAATATTTACAAGGTTGAGTGTTTGAGTAGTGGTAAATGGTCAAGAACGTTTGACATTTGCAACACAAAAGGAAACTGTGTCAAACCATCCAATCAAAATGGAGTTAGTTTCGATCAGTGTCGTAATACACAAATAGGTTCATTGTGTAAACCAGCATGTATTTCGATGGATGTTGTTTTGAAGGTAAGATTTATTTTGTTGATTAACTAAAATTATTACTTACATAAACTAACCATCCCCTTTCAACTTATTTCTTAGAGGAGTTAACAAGATATTAATCTAATTTGTTCCAATTTCAGGATGATGTATTGGCACGTCACTATGGAAACAATGTTGTTAGTTATTGTATGCCTAATTCAAAATGGCTACCGTCAATTGTGAACACATTGCGATGTGAAAGAAAATGTTTTCGAAAAGGCATCGGAAATGGATTTTGCGATTGCGAAAATAATCGAGCACATTGTTCGTATGATGGCGGTGATTGTTGTAGAACATATGTGTTGTTTCTTGGATCAGAAAGATGTGCTTGTAAGAAGGCATAGAAGAAATCATCATCTTTATTGAGCTTTTGAAACTTCAAATCAAATAAATGAAAGAAAAAATTTGTTTAGTTCGTAAAATTAAGCTAATATATAAGGAAAGACTGATCTTTCTGAAAGATTTTTATGTTGAAAGAATAGAGTTTTTATTTTTGTGCATCTTAATGGATAAAATTTTATTCTCGCCAAATTTTATTGCATTACTCTTGAAAGCAAAAGAATTTTTTCTACATAATGAATTTTAGCGAAAAAGAGATTTAAAGCACACTATAAAAAAAAGCAAATTTATTTATTTTCTTATAATCTAAATGTAAAATATATTATCTTTATGACCCTCTGACTAACAACTATGTTGATTAAAAGTTATTATGGTCATGGAAAACGGGTACAATATTTTGATAATCTAAAGTCAATCTACCTTATTGAATTCGTTGAAGTCAATATTACCAACAAAACTTTAGGTTTCTTTTTTTTAGATTGATTACTTTTTTATTTTTCAAATCCAAGTTATAATCGTTATTCCAGGCCTGTAGGATTAAAAAAATGAAAGAATATTTTATAAGATGAATAAAGTTTTGTAAAAGTTTAAGTTTTTATATATTATCATTTGGTATTTATATGACGTATTAAACAATATGACGTATATTATATAAAAATATGTCATTGGAAATATAAAATTATATACGGATAGAATCTTTAAAATTAAAAACATCTCTTTGAATTTCATTTTCGATTTCTAACTAAATAGAAATTAAGTTTAATTGTATTTATGTGGAAAACCCAATTACATTGCAAAGGTCTTTATTAAAACATCTAGAAGGATTTTAAATATAAAAGACTTTTATAAATCTATAAAAAAAATCACTGATAAAAATATTTACACACATTATACGAAACTTATTTTAATATATTCTTTTTACAATATGTAACTGAATGGCGTTGTTTGTAATTTCACCTGTTACATCTTTTATAACTTTTCATCGGTCAAAGTATTTTATAAGTGCAATGCTAGCAACCAAGTCTATTGTCTATTACTTCAGAATATTTGATCTTCTTTTTTCTCCTTTATTTAACTTTACAAAGTCGATAAGTTGACTTTTATTGATTTATCTTTGTCGTTTGGTCCAATTTCTTGTACTAATCGTCCACCGATGAACTAAAATTAATGAAGAATGTTTGATTTAATAATGTGTAGAAAAGGAAAGAAAAGTAGACATTCTTTGGTGTTTCAAACTTCAAAATAAGTACTCTCGAGTGCTAAACATCATCCAAAAATTTAATTCGTGTAAATCTCTTTTTAAATTTGGTTTGAAATGTTTACCCATTCGAAATTTTGTATACACATCAAAATTGATATAAAAACTTATTTTGACTTTTGAATGGTCGCTTGCCTTTTCCACCTTTTATTTGACGTTCGAGAGTAACCTTTTTTTTCGGAATAGAATTACTTTTTTATCACACAGTTTTCAGAGCCTCTTTGTTTGTAGATTGACGAGAAAATAGAAACATTGAACTTACAACTCTTGTTATACCAGGTGAAAGTGGGGGAGGGAGTTTTTCTTCTTCTTCATCTTTCGCTTCATTATCTTTATCTGTAGAAGATGAAGATGATGAGGAGGAAGAAGAAGATGAACTACTGGACGAAGATGTTGATTTAGTATCTTCATCTTTCTTTATTGTTGGAGGTGTAGGAGGGTTTTCATAAAGTGGTGGAGGATAAACTGGTGTGTTTGGTGGTTCATCGTCATCATCATCATTTTCGCTATCCGACGGATTCACCTATTAGCATTAAAGAGGTAGAATGGAATGAATATCCTCGTTTATCGTTTGTAGTAAAATAAAATAAAATCCTATCATAATTATAGCAAGACAGATTAGTGATGAGTTTGGCAATTTTCACTTCTTCACAAATCAATACTTTTTTATTTATCAATACGATTGATTTTACTCACCAAAGATATTCTCAAAGGAGCAAACGTTGTTGAAGGTTTTGTCGGTAGCGTGTCCATTTCATAAGATGGATTTTCAATTCCATCTTCAGGAGAAGTAGAAGTGAGTTTGACGGTAGTTGTTGCAAACGAGTACATAGTTGGTGGAGGTGTATCTTTGTTCTCTTGCACGTACGCTTGAGGTATCTCGGCAGCATTGAAAGGAGTAAAGGTGTATTTCCTTTTTGGCTCTTTCTTATCTTTCTTTTTCTTACAGAACTGGTAGAGAATGAAAAGAAATTGAGAAGAAATTGGGAATATATTTGGACTGGATTTAATACTTATAAAGTTCACGAACGATGAATGAATCGGTATTTTGAACTTACTATACACAAACAACAACATAACCATATAAGGAAGATGATAACAGCCACAACAATGAGAACAATTAACCATGCTGAAATATCATCGTCGTCATCTTTCTTTGTAACAAACACAAACTAAAATATAAATTTTTTTTTCCCATTATTATCAATAAAGTTCATCAGAAGAACTTTCACTTTTCCACTGAATTTCAACCAAATCAAAGATTATCCTATAATATGAATAATGTCACAAGGTCTTCGTCTTTTAAAATATCTAAGCTGCTATCAATGCTATAACCTCACTTTCAGAACAATTCAGACAAACACTTTCGAAACAAAAATTCGACAATTTTCTAAACTGCCTCTCAATGAGGTATGTTCTCCCTTTTCGAGGAGATTTGTTGGGAGATACTGATACAAGACATGTCAACATATAAATGAAGTATAGTCATGACGAAAAGCTGAATTCGAACCATGGATTGTTATTCAGTGAGAACTTCGTTTCTCCAGCTTCGACTCTCCAATGAAATATGATAACTACGGACAAGCAACCGGGGAGATTGGAATCTAAACAGGTAATCAGCAGAGCTGACCGTTCAGACACTGGCCCCTCTGAACACAAAGACCATGGTGAAATTAATGTACGCATCTAACTACGCAGACAACCAACTGCTTAGAGAAAAAGTTAAATGTTGTGGGTACACAAGACGTGCGTGATTGGTTCATTGAATTCGAACGGAGAGTTAACTGTGATTTTATGGATCAATTTCGGGACATTACTTACTGACGATTTATGGATTTATGACTTTACTTATGAACTTGTCGTTATTTATTAATTTTTACGGAACAATAGATTTTTCGATTCTTATTATGAATTTGATGATTATGGAATAATATGGTTTAAATGTTACCTAACAAACCACCCCCTTGTCTCCTGATCATTTACGTTTTGAATTACATAGTGCTTCTTTAAGTCCTCCACTGATTCTAGCTCAGTGTCCGAAACACCGGTAGAGGCAGGCGCCCGGATAATACAAATAAATTGTCAAGCTGAAGGAGGCGCGAAAATAATGATAATGACATTAACATTTAAGCAGAGAAACTGATGATAACGAAGACTTACTGTTCCTTTTCCAAAATGAGGACCAATTTCAATTGTCTCTTCAGCATCTATTAATTCCAATAAAAGTTCTGCAGCCAACGCCGTCAAACTTTGACTTGGTGTTTTACTGTTATTTGTGGCAATATAAAACTTGACTACAGCTGTTTCATTAGGATGTGTGTTGCAGTTATCCAAGTTAAAAACAATCACTTGTTCTGCTTCTTGTTTCTCATTCAATCTTTTGGATAACAATTTGGCAATACCATTACGAAATTCCTGAGAATGTTTACAGAAGTCCGCCCATACCAAGGTTAGTTCTGTCTTAACATAGAAACTTGATGGTGGTGCTGTTGTTGGTGTAATAACCATAGCTGAAGATGATGGTGAAATTGTTGACATTGATTTTGATGAAGAAATGGAAGATTTCATAGCCAACATTTCACTGGTAATATCTGGTAAACAACAAACAAATTGAATCAATGCTACATACAGGTTGTGTTATTGTGTTAAGAGGTATTCTTATTAGACAATTTGATACTTACGTTCTAATGATGGAGTACTACTGATGTATGATGTGCTGACCTTCGTCATATCTACTGATGAAGATGAACTTTCTATTTCCATCACAAGGCTTGAATGTGAATACAAACTTGATACTTCATTCATTATAGAGCTCGAAGAAGAATCTGCTACCGTGTACAAAGACGAAGGGGATTGTAAAACGTTACCGCTTAGAGATGCTGTTGAACTTTCTATATAACTTGAATATTTATCGACTATTGAAGAAACTATTTCAAATGTTGAAGAAACATCTGTAAAACTTGAAGAAGCTTCGTTCAATAAAAATGATGATGGTGGAACAGCTACTGAACTTTCTATATTAACACTTGAAAACCCAACAGCCACAGCTGAGGAAATTTCCATGAATATCGAGGTTTGAATTGAAGATGATGCATATACTATAGTAGCTAAAAAATAATAAATATTTTATAAAATCATATACCACTTTTGTTTTTGGTATAAGGTTATTATTATTACTTAGTATTGAGTATCTTACCTGGACATTGTACATTTCTAAATTCTGGATCCGTTTCGTTAGAATATTTTTTGTCCAAGCATGTGCTTTTTGTACATTGTTTGCCTTCTGGATCAATACACGATCTTTCTCTCGTACGATTTCCATCACCACATGTTGTTGTCCATTCAGTCCAATTACCCCAATGTGACCAATAGTTTATTGGTGCTTAATTAATTGATTATGAGAGTATAAGGTAATAATATAATTAACATCTAGTTATATTATATGTGAGGTATAAGTAACTTACCAAGTAGTTAAATACATAGATAAAGAATATTTTAATATATAATAAATAACAAGTTATGAACAATTCTGTTGAATAGGTTGAAATCGAAAGGTTGAAAATTGTCAAGTGACCTGCAGGTAAAGATACAATATCATTACCATCATAGGTGGTTCTTAATAGAACGAACGTAAAATACGAGGAATATACTTTTATATTTAGAAGGGAATATTACAACGAACGTAATTAAAAGACATAATATCATATCACCTCTATCAATACAAGTGTAGTTTATTTCCAAATATTTTGGTTTTGCATCACAAGGATCACTCCAAACGATTTTATTACATTTGTCTTTAAAATCGAATGCTGAAAAATATAGACCAGATTAACTTTTTAAAATTACATTGGTCCTAAAATAAAGCGGATGTTTATTAACATTTCTTTAAACAAAGAAACTTACCTGCAATTAGGTAACACGAGGTTTCATTGTTACATATTCGTTTTGCGTTATCAAATTGGTATTCAGCAAGTGTTGCATTAGGTGAACAGTCCTCAATGGCATTTGTTCTAGGGCAAATTGTCGTATTCGTTCGTCCAAAGAATGCTGATTTTATTTCGAGCACACCTGATAAAAATTAATAAGAATAAACCTGATAATATGTAATAAATCCTCCGTATGAGTTCTGCGACTCACAGTTTTTATAAAACATTTTCTTGTTCTCCGTTGCACAGCTTAATACTTTATAGTGATTCCAACCTCCTTTTCTTATAAGCATTTAAGTAACAAGTGTATGTAATTTTTTTTATATTCAAAAACCTCCCGGTAAATGCACATTGTAAAATGAGCTAATAAAAAAGTGAATAATTACGTATTATTAACTAAAATTACCCCGATAACATAAAATTAAACATTTACAAAGAAACTTTAAAATGAAAATTTAATTTGATATTTGAGACAATTTTCTCCACACCATGTTTGTTAATAAGATTTCAAATTTAAAAACGTTTTAGCAACAATAATTTACCTTGTCTGCATTTAATTGTAGCTCTAACACCAGTGCACCAACGATAAAAACAATCTTCATTTAACCCACAATCAAAATTGCAATATCCTGGATAGGTGCTACATTCTAAAATGAAGTTAAGTACTTATATTTTAATAATTTAATGTCGCATTTTTTTTATTAACTTCCTGCTACTACAATCTGTTCCAGAAGCAAGCCTTACAGTTTTCACTCTCAAAAATAACCATATCGGTTTGGCAAATAAGAGGATAGATTTTTGTCCAGAGGTAGAGGCAGACACAAAAGTCTGTATTCTGGTTATCTGAGTCATAAAGGTGGACAGTTGTGAATGCACAATTTACGTATTGACCAAGAACACAAACTACTCGGAACTTATCAGTTTTATTTTTGGGATGCATATATCGAATAAAGAATAGAGAAGGACTTTCGAAATAGTATCCTATCAGATCGTATTACGATGTCCCTTGATCATTTGATATCACACATTCGCATGAAAATTTATTTAGGAGCAAAAAGAAATATTTTTAATTCCTGTCTGAAAACAACGATGGTGTATGAATTCAGTGTGAAGCTATATTTTCATGTAAACAACCTCTATATATGAAATAAAAGCAAATATATTTTTGTTTTGAACAATCTAAACATAGTCACAAACGGTTGTTGAATGTAAATATGGATTTTGTTTCAGCTTGTTTATTGTATATCTTTATTAAATTTTTGTTAAGTTGAAAACATAATAAACACCACAATAAGTATGATATAAATATTAGCACAACTCGACTATTGACGTCTTAATAATTCAAATCAAGATTACAGATTTATTTTTTATATACTTGCTAATAATCCTCATAGTTTTTCTGAAAGTAAATTTTTTAAAGTGATAATGTTTATAATGTTTACGTGTAACATGCCGAGATTTTCTTCCATCTTTTCATGATCTTCAGACTCGGCGGATATACTATAACATACAATGAGCCACAATGAGCCAAAACTAGGCAAGTTTTGCCTAGTTTTTGCTCATTGTGGCTCATTGTATGTTATAGTATATCCCCAGACTCGGTCAATTTGAGGCTAAAAGTGAGTGTTTATATATAAAAATACAAATATTCGTAAAGCTGAATGCTTCTTTTTGACTAGCCTTAGCTGATCAAATTCTCCCGTTTTATTCCCTTTTTAACTATTTGCAATTACCGAATAAATTAACAAACTAGCTAAGCACTAAACAATTCCGCCCGTTTGCTATAATTTCCCCAAAAGTGTAAGCTGCAGGTCATAAATTTGTAAATCAATTTTAATTTCAATTTAAATGATTGATTTGATAACAATGTTGAGGGAGAACAGTCATGTATATTTGGGACCAAACATTTGCAAAATAAATTGGTAGCGAAATATTTTTAATAAAATTAATTAATGGCTTTTTTCGTCAACATTTTAGTGGGGTGGCCCGATGATAAAAAAGTTGGTAATTATGTTCTTATTGAATTGCTGTTTGCTGTTTTTGACTTTTATAGAAACAGAAATCATGTATTTTCATGTTTTTCAAAATCATACATTTGGATGAACTTATGATATCAAAATAGAAAACACCGAAAGGCAGTTAACATTCCAATTTTATCACTCAACGAATTGTATTGTGTATTTTTTGACTATATACTTTTAGAGTGTATTTGTTTGGATTTATGTAAGTAAACAGGGATACTGTTCAATAATATGAACAAAAGCTCAAGCAACCGACTAACAGAAGAGTGTCAAATCACTGTCGTTTTCATTCCAATTATTATCTTCGTCTAGGTCAAACATTAAAAGATAGTTGCCAAATTTCTTAAAGTTTATGTTACCCAGATTGCTTTAAAAAGTTGGTTCATGCTTTGGTCGTTTTAGTAAAACATTATTTTAGCTGACATATAATGAGCTTTTTATACCCAAAGAATCCCATAAAAATGTAGTTTATGCTTTCTAAGGTAAAAAGCCTCGAGGGTTTATATGATGTTCTAGATGATTTAGGGACTTTTATGATGTGAACAAAACAAACTCAAAAATGCAAATTTCTTCCTACCAAGGTAATGATCCCAAGAAGTTTGAAGTCATTATTCTAAATAACTAGCTTTAATTAGTTTATTTGGTTCAAGACCATGGGAAGCTCCTTTCTGAATATGAAAGGGACATTCCTTGTAGTTTCTGAGATTTTTGACAGGATAATTAAAGTGTTACCTCCGGTAAAACCACCAAATTTCTCACAAGTTTTAGATTTAAGCCAAACAAGTAGCTCAAAATGAAAAAATTTACTTTGAACCAGTAAAAGCTTCTTATGTATTCTTATTTGTCAAAGAGTCCAAACAACAAAAGCCACTCATTGTAAGCGCAATAATAAATGTGTGCTTTTACTCCTTGGGCTACTCTATCTTGGGCTTTTCATTAATTGCGGTCAACACATACTTTTGTATTGCTTCGTATTCAATACACGTTTTTTATGTAAGAAACCTGTTTATAAGACCCTACATGTAGAAAACGCTGTTATCAATATCTTACCTCCACTTTTAGCATCAACAAAGCTGATTATGTGATTCACAAACAAAGCGAACCCAATAAAAACCACCAATAACTCTTTGTTCATTCTTATCTGCGTATGATGTACCATCACCAATACACCTGTAATGTTATTTATTTTTTATTTTAAAAATCTAATTATTATTAGCAATCTTTCAGGAAGAGTTGAATACAATGTTTAATTCTCCTTTAATTTACTTACACTCTTCATAAAAGTATAATTGACCAGACTAAATATTTCTTACTCAAAACTGTTGATAATTTCTGGCCTTCTTTTTTATCAGCAAAAAAAGTTAAACTATTTGTTTGGAGTATTTGTTTAAAGATAAATAAATCGACTTTTCCCGTTTGTACTGAGAGCTAATAAAAAAGTTGTTAGTTATTGAATGAAAGGCGTGAAAAGATAAAAAAGAATCTTATTGTTTACAGTAATGCTATGGTAACGCATATTAAATAAAACAGCCTAATGCTGCGATTCTTAGGGGGTGGTGAGGTTTATCTTCGGTAAGGCGAAGTGAGGTGAAGTGAAATCACTTCGGTATGCGCAAAACTCCACATGTTGTACACACGTTCTAGGTGAAGTGAAATTTCACGCCGGCGTGAAAAACCACGTGTATCCCAAAATATTGAAACATAAGCCGAAGTTAAAACACAATATTATAACTTGATGCATGATTTATGAAAGGAAAAAGATACAAAATATGATTATCCGTTTGCAATCCAATCTAATCTAAACAAGAATTTAAAGGCTTTGACTTTGAAGTATGTAAGGTAGTTTTATACAACAATATAAGAGTGACGAAGGCTTGAATTTTTAAGAATGGGGAGTTTGGTGTTTCTGAACTTGAGACGAAAGAGATTGCACTCAAAAAAATAAGATATGAGACCGAAATGAAGGGCGTTAGAAGGGGATACGAAAGAATTAAGACAAAAGCAAAAGAAATAAGACAGAATTATCGAAAGGCTGTTGGTGAAGGAAGAAGGTCGGGGAGCGGTAGAATAGTTTGCGACAATTAGGACATAGAGGAGCAAGAACATGGGGAAATGACTGACGAGTCTGCAACGAAGGTCTCAATAATATTTGCCATGTTCCTTTTAGCCAAAAGTACTTTCGATTTGGTTTCTCGCACTGCGAAGCATTTGGTTGAAAATCACGGCTTTTGCAGACGTAGTAGAAGCAGGGATTATCATTAACGGGTCCCTGATTAAAAATACTTACAACCTCGTAATTTTAAAAATTAGTTGAAATTGCTCTTAGTAATAATTATGATTATGCTTGCCTTATTTTTCATTTTTGTATAAAAAGTTCTAGATCAGAGAGCTAACACGCATGCAATACATACCTTGATTCATCTTGAACGAATTTTGATGGTTTTCAATTTTTTAACTGGAAAATGTATACAGAAATAGGCTCATTTTAACTTGTTATTCGCAATTGGGAACTAGGCTTAAACAAAAATTACTAAATACGTAAAAACAACGGAAATACCTAAGCAACTAACTTTGAACAAAATTTCTGAGCCCCTTAGTTTCTTTTTCAAGTGTTATAGCTTTCCTAATAGACAAGAGATTAGTTGAGGGATCATTGAAATTATTATTTACATGTAGAAACACCATCTTAAACAACAATAATGGGGTAATAAATGACCGTCAGCAAGCTTGATGCTATTATTATTAAACCTGAAGAGAAAAGGATGCTGTCGTGCAAACAACGAGTTATGATTTGCTACGCGAAGATAATCAGGACTTTATACTTTCTATGTGAATCTTCTCAACCCATCAAAGCATCAAAGGATATAAATACCAACTAAATCAAGCTATTTTTAGCTAAAACAAGCTACGCTATTATATGCCCTTGATTATGCACATGAGTGAATACCTTCCAGCTATTTATTATATATATATATATATATATATATATGTTTTCACTTATAGTAGGTCCTATATTATAGGTCCACATCAGTAATTTACTGCGTTTGTGACCTTCTCTACTAAATAAATAATTATGTTAATGAATTCTTGGTATGCGAGAAGTGGAAAAGGGCATGGGAATGATCTTTGAAAACAAGAACTAGAAAAGTGTTTTCTGGCCTCATACAAGAAACAAACGACTAAAACGACGGACAAAGGCTAAATGGTTTTCTAAGCACATTATCTGAAGTCTTTAATTGGTATTGAAGTCTTTTTCGATAGGGCGACTGTGGGTTTTAATGAGGTGTCATATGTCATGGTGGTTCAATACCTCGTAGTAGTTTTATTCGTTCCCGACTATTCTTTTTACTCCAGTAAAAAACTACAAAAGGATTACTATATAATCATGGTATAATTGGTATCGAATTGCAGCATGTTGTACAAAGTCAATTATATATATATACCGTACTCTCTCGTAATACAATATCCTAATTCGGTGACTGACTAAGCCGGCAGCGAACAACCCCACTTTGGAGGAAACATTGCCTTCGAACCATAGCATCAGTTACCTTTTACCCCCGAAGTTTAAGGGTTAAAAAACTACTCCAAAATATTAATCTAACAAACACAAAGTATGACTAAAGTAAAAATTTTTTGCAACAAGGACGTTCTATAAAATTAAAAAATTAGAAAATTAGAAAATTATATTACAGTAGATTAAGCCCAAGATAAAGTTTCCTTTAATTGGTCCGTTATCGTTTGTTTTTAGTACGAACAAGTTTCAACTGTAACTAGCAAATTTTGGTAGTTATTTATATATTGGCTATTGTATTTATAGTAGTATTATTAAGTCAGCAAGCTTGATACTATTATTATTAAACTTGAAGAGAAAAGGATGTTGTCGTGCAAACAACGAGTTTTGATTTGCTTCGCAAAGATAATCAGGACGATAGACTTTCTATGTGAATCTTTTCAACCCATTGTCTTTGATATCCAAAGAGTTCATAATCCACTTATTCACATGATTTGTTTGTTCCGCATCGATTTTCATATCGTATGTTACAGGTCGTTGTATGGTACACAAATGGTACATATAGTTCTCCTCTCTCGATGGCTACTGTCCCGCCTTTCCACAAGTTTTACGTAATTACTTCACCAATGATGTCGTCACCGAAAATTGAAGTTGTTTCGTTGTACGTAAAAATAAAATAAAATTGACATTAAAAATTAACTTTGCAGACGTTGCAATAAATGGAAGAAGTAACTACTTCCCACAACACCTATTTATATACGTGTTTTATTGCATGCAACGCGCATGCTCTGAAACCTCGTTTTCAGAAACGTCGGGAAAACATTTACCAGCTTATTACATACGCCGGAAAATTATATTACAGTAGATTAAGCCCAAGATAAAGTTTACTTTATTTGGTCCGTTATTGTTTGTTTTTAGTACGAACACGTTTTCAACTGTAACTAGCAAATTTCGGTAGTTATTTATATATTGGCTATTGTATTTATAGTAGTATTATTAATTCAATAATAATAATAATAAAATTTCATTGATCAATTCTAAATGTCAAGAACGATTAATCAAACGATCAATGGTATTCACAATCGAAGTAATGCAATGTCACATCATTGAAGTTGAGACCGAGCCAAGTATTAATCTCACAAAAAGCAAATGATTCTCAACACTAATCAATCTGAAGAAGAACATCTTAACAATGTGATCCAAGATTAATAAAATTGCTGAAAAATATGAACATTTGCTTAAGTTTTCTATCACCAAAGCCGAGCTACTAATGAACATCAAAGACATCAATGAGAAGTACGTTAAACTCAATAAAAGCCATTTCCACATACCAAGAATATCAAGAATATACATACAGTATATCGATACAGATCAGTTCTCTTGAAAGCTGATGTTTACACATTCTAGACAAATTTCAACAAACGGTACACTCGCAATACTCCAAAAGAAATGTTACCTGAGCTACTCAAAAACAACTTAATTAATGATCCTGCACTCTCATTGATAAAGTGTTTAACAGACATCGATGAAATTTAACTTCCACTCAAATCTGCCTACAGTGATACAAAACTACCCCTGACAAAAGAGCTACAACAACTAATAAGAACTTATCAACTTACTTAAACCAAATTCATTCATTCAGAGATACTCGTCCAAATCCTGAACAACAATACTCGAAAGGAACTAATGACGCTAGCAAAGGACTATGGAAAACCTATTCTATGGTGATGGTTTGGACCGATTCTACAAAATTCTAGGTATTGCTCGACTTACAAGATAGTTGTCATCAATCGCTGATTAACATGATGGATATCATCACAGGTATCCTGTACTAAAGAATGTGCTCGTCTGTGAGGAACATAAAGATTTACAAGCCAACCAAGATCTTCTTCAACGATTCAAGCAAAGATTCATCAGAAGTGCAAGTTTTACAAACTTCTCAAGAAACATCAGCCTTTTCTTACATACAACCTTCAGCTGAGCACCACAACCTACGATGGAGAGAGATTCAAGGTTCACACCCGCTGAAGACTGTCAACGTGAATATAATAATAATATAATAATCAATATTTTACGACAATGGTTGCAGCTACTTTATCGAGAAACAATCAGCCATCATGTTATTTAGAAAGAATGCTACCCAGATCTCAACAAAGGCTGTACAGGCTGTTGGTGAAATGCCAACTGAATCCATACTCGGTATGTTCAATGTGCAGCTCCTAATGTTCTATGGACAACGTACATAACTTACTGGAACTTGTCTCAATTTCATCACCACAGATTTCCCGTGTTATCTCTTTGGTGAGATAATGAACAATATACAAAGATCATTTACCTCAAATGTTAACAGCGTCTTCCAACTTCTAGTCTCCCATTTATTGGTGACGAGGTACATCTGATAATTGGCCTTGGATACCATCCGAGATTGATTAATCAGTTATCATCCGGACTTGAAATATATGAATCACTCTTCAAGAACGCTGATTGTAGAAGAGGTGTTATCGGAGGGCCACATCCAGTTTCCACAAGAATCAATCAAATCTTCTTCAATCAATCTGATGCGTTGAGATTCTTTACTGATCCATAAAAGTTCTTCCTGATAGGTTTTCAGATCAATACAGATGTAAAGATGTTATCATTTTTATCCAAGCAAAAACATTTTGAAAACGTTCTGAAATGACAGGCTCTGATATCAATTACAGATGCATTCAATGCCGAAGTTGCAAGATTTGTAAGGATTCAGATCATCAACAAGATATCAGCACAAAGGGAGAAGTTGAGAAAGAGATCATCAATGCATAACTCAAGATTGAGCTTGACAACACACCATAACAGCAACTTTACCTTTTATCCACAATCCAACCCCGAAACTTGCGCCAAACAAGTGGATTGCATTGAAGGTATACAAACAATTGAGCCAATTGAACAAAAGTGAAAATGAAAAAGCTGATATCATTGCTTCAGAGAAGAAATTGCAAAATTCGTCATAAATCTACCAATACAACAACAAAAAAATGCTTAAGAATAGCAGCATACAGAATTTCACACCGTGGCGTGCTGTCTGGAAACTTAGCTCTCCAAGCACTCCTTGTCGCATTGTATTTGATGCACCACAGCCTACTCCATCAGGATATAGTTTGAATGACATATAAAAAGAAATGCAACAGGAACGAACATCAGCAAAATGTATATTACCGTTAAACTTGACCCAAGTTGTTGGCATGACTCCGACAATACATCTAAAAAAACGAACTTGGCCCTTCTAAGATTCCGATGGAGAAAGTCATCAAAACCTTAATATATGGCATTCATTCAAGTAGGAAGCTGACACTTGATTTTGGAGATGTAAGCCAGTTATTAATATGTGTTCTATGCTCGCTTCCAACGAATGAGTGGAGAGTATTCATGTCAACTGATATTCTCAAGAACAAGGACTGTTCTCAAAGAATTATCACTTCCTCATGCAGAACCTTACGCTTCACTAATGAATGCAAATACTGGTAAAGTAATCAGGCAATCTTTCAAGAACTACTTCAAATCAGAAACAAAGTTTACAGACAGCCAAATCACATTGCACTGGATTATCAACGAGCAAACAACGTTAAGACAGTGTGTACGAAAGAACAGTGGTTCTACATAAGATCAAAGAACATGGTTGCTGACATTGGTAACAAAAGAGAAGCAACGTCTAATGATGTGTGAAGGAAAGCAAAGTTTTATGACTTTTCCATGAAAGGTCCTGAGGACATCAAGCTGAATGAAAATGAAGTACTCGAAATATATAAGAATCACAAATTTGCAGAGAATCTGACGTCAGTGTTCATAGAGTTAATGAAGAAGTCAAAAGGAGATACGAATTTTCAAGGTATCTGCTAGACCCCAATCAACACTCATTCAAGAAAGTCTCCAGAATCTTAGCACACATCAAGCGTTTCTGCGAATGTCTACGAAAGAGAATCGATTTGAAGAATTGCTCTATCAAATCCAGTAAAGAAACTAAGAAACTTTCAATTGATTTGACCGAAGAAGAATTGTAATTTGCAATGAATTTGAAAATGACTACTTCAAGAAAGAAACTTTCGAGGTCAAACATTGTCTTCAATCAGCCAAATACGAGAATATCACAGAAGAAAAGAATGGTATATTGGCACCAGGCGTATTCTTAAGGATCAAACTTTAACAGTAGTTGGTCAGTTCACCAATGTTATAAAGGATTTAACTTCAACAACCTTTTGCACACTTGTGTTGGAATAACATTCTCCAGTAGCTTATAGCGTCATCATAATCATCCTACTGCTAGACACACAGGTATTAAAACCACTCATCGCTTTGTAATGAAAAAAGTTTACATTATTGAAGGTAACTCTTGTGAACGATACCGATACTCAATGAAAAAGACAGTTGACAAATGGCAATGACGCCTGTATAAATCTACAATCTGACTATTGATCAGGCATTCTTCTATACACAACTGGACTTGTCATAGGCTTTGTGCAGTTGTGATTGCGTTTTGTATGGGATATCCTTAAACATAATTGGTGGTATTAATAGTTATATGTATTTTTCGAGATATCTAATGTCAAAATTGATGGAACTGTAACTATAACCTAATAAAGCGACAAGAATATTCCTGAATTCACTTTTATATGTAGCAAAGTTTTAAACTTGGAAATTTGAAAAATAATTTGACTTGTTCAAAAGTTACTAACAAAAATATGGTAAGAGGCTACATAAGCCCTCGTTTAGAATATGGTTAAATTAAGAATGTCAATTTTTGATTCCCGCTCCGCAGGACGGGATCTTTAATTTCCCCTTGGTGAGAGAGATGGCCAGAGACCACGCAGGAAGCCTGTGCTCCTATTAATTATAATAAAATAATTCAGGCTAAATGCCTGGTTTTTGCGCGGTGTTTTGGATAGCACATAGACGTTTCTTCCATGGATAGAATTAATAGCAAAAATATTGATTGACACAAAAATATAATACAATCCTAATCCTTTGAAGCATATTTCTATTATATTAGAAAATCTTGTTTACATTCAGGAATGATCTTTTTATTCCGATGTCAAGCCAAGTTATATATTTTGCTTCTACTTTGTTGTTCATTCTATAAGAGAAAAAGTGTTCCTGAGGGATGAAAACTCGCTTGTCCTGTTTCAATGGAAATAAGTTTAGTTGAGTGTATGGCGGGAATCTTCAAGGCTTCTTATTGGGTTTAAAACCAATCAAACTTTTTTTTTATTTTTAATATATTTTGGGTCTTTTCTAAAATAATGAACAGAGCTCAAAAAACCGCTTTTTGAAGGTGTTCAGAATTATGAAAAATGCAAATTGACGGTTCAAATCAGTCAATATGAAGTCAATGTGAAGCAAAACAAAAAATGCTAAATTTTCCACCGGTTTCACTTGAGATTTGAGTGCTTTTCTACTGCTGTGTTTTTTACATTTTTGGGCATTTTTTTAGATCATGAGAACATAAGGCGAAGATATAAGTAACTCGAATAGATTAAAGCGCTGCAACAGGTGATTCTTACTCAACCATATCAGCAGGACATTCTACAATTGGAAAAATAGTTACAGAAACCACAAATGCTATTTGGGATGCTTTAACTGAAAATTGCTTCCTGAATTCCCCTAATAATATGAATCAATGGAGAGAACCTTTTGAAAAACGCTAAGATTTTCTAAACTGTGTCGGCTGTCTTGATTAAAAGTGGGTCATTATTTTATAATTATAGAAAGTTTTTTAGCATCATATTGCTAGCAGTTTAAATAGCAAGTACGAGTTTAACATGCTAGATATTGGCGAAGCTGGTCGAAAAGCGATTCCGGTGTTTTTGCGGATTCCAATATTGGGCTTTTAATCACAAATGACATTTTAGACCCTCTCCAACCTAGAAGATTAGACGAAGCCGATACGTTGTATACCTTGTATATTGTATACGCTTTTCCTCTTAGAACCAATATAATTAAACCTTATTTACTTAATTAAAGCTAATTTGGATATGAAGAAACTAGTGGCAAATTATGGAATAAATCGCGTCAGACGGTTAATTGAAAAGTGCTTTGGAATTCTCGCTGCTCGTTTTAGAGTATTTAAAAGATCAATTCAGGAGAAGATTAGTAGCGTTGAATCTATCATTAAAGCTTCAGTAGCGCTACATAATATTTCATAATTGATCTTACTAGACGCCCTTCCATGGGAAATATTTGATTGTTATTGTTGCGTTCGTTTAAATACTTTTTATAGGATCTTTCTTATGATTCACTAAACTTAACATCAAATAGAAGCTGTTGAATTTTTATTTTACATAGCTGTTTTTTTTAGGAGTCAATCTGTTGAGAATTGGAACTAAACTAGCGCACAATAATTCATCTGCTTTCTTGCCTTCTTTTTCTTTTGAGTCCTTTGTAATTTCTTTCAAAAGAAATTTCTCCAGTAGGTCAACATATACCTTTTTTTTCTTGTTGGGAACTATAGCAGCTGGCGGAAAACTGTTAGAAGTAGTATAACTGGTAGAGCTGTTCAATTTACCAGCTTGCATGGTAGCATTGATGGTCATAGTCGGTGGTACAGGGCGAGATATGTGTTCGAAAATGGTTGGTAAGGTGATATTCAAATGACTAGGACGGTTGGTCACAATACTATATAAGAATGATAACTTTAAAAATATTTTCGCTTATCTGTTCAGTCATTATCAATAAGTTTGAGATTTATAATGTCATGAACAAGCAAATTTTATTTTGACGACGTTTCGACAGCTACTGCTATCATCGACGGGCAAAGAATGAAATT
>JAUEKX010056705.1:0-13442 GCA_031834005.1 Dendronotus venustus
TTATACACTCATTAAGAAGAAGAGAATATAGAGTCAATTTATCGCAAAACCCGAATCCATCGTTACCGCCGCAACACCTTATTCTAAGAGGAAGCAACTTGTCCAGAACATTTTGTAATTCTTCTTAGTATAAGTTTAACTTTTCGTAATTGCAGACAATGTACAAATTTAAACAAATAATCAAAAGGTCCTGCCTAATATATGTGTGGCGAGAAGTCTGGACAAGGAATATTTTTATTGTATGAGATAATTTTATTCTTCTATATTTTGCTTTTGTTTTTGTAGAAGTTGAAAAGTCAGCTGATCTTGGATGCAGTCGTCGTCCGAATGAGAGAGCATCATCAAAACGTGATTCGGTTGAGTGTGATCCATCAAACGCTATATTTCGTGATGCATCTTCTGATGCCAATAATGCCGACCAAATGACTTTTGTGTGGTATTGTATGGAAAATAATGGAAAACCTTGCATTTAAATTTAAGATGTATAATTTATAGTTTAGATAGTAAACATTTATCAAAAATGTATATTAAAATACGCTTAGGATTTCCAACTACTCCATGTTACTTATAAATAAGTTCTCCGCAAGTGCAGGGTCTGGATGTCTTAACATTTTTAAGACATAAATAATGGTTAGCTGCGTTTAAAAATGTAACTTTCAAGTACCGTACCACTTTCTAGATGCCAAATGCCGTACAAGTTTTGTGAGGTTGTACGCTGTGTTGCGTGTCTTGCATGTAAGACAAAAATTTCGCATTATTTCTGAATTTGCCAATGACTTATATAGTAGACATTAGTTTTCTAAATTATATTTTCAAATTATTTTTTTTATTTTACGAAAAATAAAAAATATTGTTTCTTTATCGTCAATTCCGGACGTCCAGAAAATCTTCCCTGTTTTCGGTTCTTTTTGCTTTTATATTCTAAAAACCTTCATATAGCTGATGAAGCACAACGCTACTTTGTTTTCTTTTACAGAGCATCGTACCTGCCAGAATAATTTTATGATGAAGTATTTTGCATGACTTATAAGTAAGCCATCGGCAAAATTATAGATACTTTATGGCTTACATCTAAGTTATTGGTAGTTAAAAGGTTAAGGGAAGAAATTTTTGCGGATAAAGGTACCAAAAACTGCAAGTTTATATTACATAGAAATTTGTCATTCTCAGAAATATTTTGAGAGAGATCATAGAACGTAATCGATAACTTTTATAGAAATTTGCAGTATTTGTTTTTAGCTTCTAAGATGAACAGTTCTTGCTTCTGCTTTTTCCAATTTCCAAAAAGCTTGTTTGACAGTAAACTAAAGCTGATGTGGAATTTCCAAAATATTTTAGGGAGTAATTAGCGTAAAGAAGTACAACGAATTTTTGTTGGTGTTGAATTATTTTAGATGATGAATTCGTAGGGAATAGGTTCTACTAGTGTAGGATCGTTGTTCTTCGTCGAGACAAAGTGAGCACCACGTGGTGGAGTAGGCTAAATAAGAAAGTAGATAGCGGTGTTTTAAATAGGTATCCAAACGAACAATTAATAACGAACAAGTTAATCTGTTATAAACATACCAAATGGCATAAGAAATGATCTTGTGATAGAATTAAAATACAGACAGTAATTCTAAAATGTAATGGCTATGTATGCACCATCCACTTCATGGTTGTATTTGATTATATGATAAGATGATTTAATTAACTTACCAATCTTCTGCAGTCAACTTTAACTCCCTTGGCTTTGGCTTCAGCTTTTTTAACTTCGTTAGCCTTGACACGTCTATAATTAAGTTAAAGATAATATTGTTAAATATTGTTAAAAATTGCGAATTGTTCCGTTTTTTCTTACTCGCTTCAACAATAAAAGGAATAAGATTGAGCTCAGACTGCACTTTACATGCCTTTTGAATAACAAGAAACTTGAAAATAGCAGTGGGTTCAACCATTTCTGGCGTCTGCCTAACAAATTCCTTCATAAAATAAAAATCATCATTGCTCATATTAAGTTGTTTCCAAAAGTAAACTAAACAAAGTTATCTTATAGATAGAATAACATACTCTTTCTTTCTTTTTTGTTTTAATATATAGCTAAAATTATTTTTATGGAAAGACAAATAACAATAAAATGTTAGAAAGTAATGTGGCGGATTGAAATTCATTTACAATTTTAATTATACAGGATAGACTATTTCAACTTTCAAAAATATTAATTTATCGAGACTGAAGATTTGGTAATCTCAATGCTCCAAATATTAAACTCTGACTTAGTTAAAGAGTGATCTAGAAGATAAATGAGGCTCAGACTGCACATTGCATGCTTTTTTAATAACAAGAAACTTGAAAATAACAGTGGGTTCAACCATTTCTGGCGTCTGCCTAACAAATTCCTTCATAAAATAAAAAATCATCATTGCTCATTACTGTTTGTCTAAGGGTATTAGTAAAAACTCAAATCAAATACAGGGTTTGTTTATTCAAACTAAACGACTCCTGACTTTTGGGAACAAAGAGATATTTTCCATTGATTTAAAAATTCCAGACACTGCCCATTACATAACATTAGAAATGTATATAAAATGAAAAACATTACTTTAAGAAATCATCTCTGCATGTTGAGTGACGAATATGCTCAATTCTGACATTGATTTTCTTAGGGAGGATACGGTTTCTAAAGAAATACAAAAAATTGATACATATAATTTGAATTAAAAGACAAGACACTTGTTAATGCTTTAACCTTTTCATAATGCAACATTAAACTTCAATTTTAATAATAAAAATTAAGAATATTCACAAAATCTGAACTATCAACTAAATGAAGTACATTTAACAACAGATTCATATAAGACAACACCAGAGGTTGGATAAATGCATTAAAATATTAATACTAACTCAGACTGCAAATTATTGCACCTGGAATCATAAGAAAGTTGAGAATAGCAGTGGGTTCAACCATTTCTGGCGTCTGCCTAACAAATTCCTTCATCAACAATATCATCATAGTCAAGTTTACAGAATTGCTGGAAATATTGAATGGGCAGTTACAATTTTTTTGAGTTATTATTACTTTTCAATACTACACTTTCTAATAATTTAGAACATTCTTACCCCAATTGCTTATTTACAACAACACCAACAGCTCTTCTAGTTACATTATAAACACGGCCTGTTTTACCATGATAAAACTTGTATGGCATTCCTTTTTGAATTGCACCATTACCCTAAGAAATAAAATATAAACTAATTTTTACACTCAGCAAAATGAGTCTACATGTTGTGGCAAAAGTCAAGTAAATGAAAATAGAAAACAAAATAGTCTGCTTATGTTACCCTTATTTAAAATAAGGTAATCAATGACATTTATCTAAGAAATACAGCATAAAATTAATTACCTTAACATCAACAATATCTCCAACTTTGTATATTTTCATATACGTGGAAAGATGTTCCACACCTAATAAGGAATAATAAAAGAAATATTTTATTGAATACACGATACTTTAATACATGATCTTTCAGGATTAAAACGTCAAAAAGACTTGTGTTAGTTTTATTGGATTAGGAAACATGATAGTGAACAGAAAATGTGCAAGAGTTATCTACAATTACAATATTTATGTCTTACCTTCAAAAACGTAATATTGACATAATTATTTAGTAACATCCATTTTAGGCTAACTAAAAAATTACTTGTTTCCAAAGATTAGGTAACAAAAAAAAAATCACTGGGCAATCAGTTTTTGTTTATAGTTTGTTAAAAGGTTTCCTCACAACATTTACTTTTAGAAACTCATTCTTACTTATCTCATTACTGGCTTGATTATTTTGGATTTATTTTTCTGTGAAGAGTGCAATCAATAAACTTGTTTGTCTTTGTTTTTTTACTCCACACATTTTGAAAAAATTATTTTTTGTAGCATTTGTTAAGTTCCTTAAGTTAGCACACGTAGTTAGACAGATTCTTAAATCCTGTTTGTTAGTTCAGGGACTCAAACTGAGCTTCCATGATGTCACTAAAACAATACGGGGAGACACAACGGGAAAAATTCTGTTAAGGATCACAAAAGTTATTTGTCAATAGCCCTTAATGTATTAAAAACAGTTACTCAAGATCCCTACATTAGGGTTGGGGGCTAAACTTAGGCCCGGAGCTTTGATTAGGGCCACAGGGCTATAAATTGGCGATTGCAAAGAATCACTGTTTTTTTGCTACAACAAAACTTAAAGGGAGGAAAATATATCTAGCTTTCTTGTAATAAGATTATCATATTTTATTAACTTGTTTACCACTAAACCCCTTCCCTCATGCAGAACAATTCTTTTAAAAAAAAATTAAAATCCATCTCAAGAAAATTCTTAGTTTAAAGGGATTCACCCATGCAAAAGGTTTATTTTAGGTTTACTTAAGAAATTGGAAACAATACTATAAGTTTTCTTCTTAAAAATATCTAGATCCAAATAAATCAGCATTAAAAGTCAGTCAATCCTTTGGCATTTTGTTTCCCTTTGATCTGCATGCTAGACACTTTGCTACTTAAGTCTAAGGGGAATTTACGAACAAAGACTTATATCCAAAAGTTATCATATAAGGTAGCCTGTGATACTGGATTTCGCATTTGATGGCTAAAAATATGGAACTTTAAATAGTAATAACTTGTGATGTAGGCATATTTAGAAAGTCATTTTTTGGATTTATTGTCAATATTATATTTACTTTAGAGATATTAAATAAAAAAGATTTTTTTGGCTTGGGTGAATTCCTTTAATCTAAAAAGTAAGTTTCAAGAAATTTAAAACACACAAATACCATACCATTCTTCTTGTATCCTTTTGAAAACAAGTATCTTGTTCCTCTTCGTTTTCCGTGAGGATTAGTCATCTTGACTTTTCAAGAAATGATGGCTAAGAAAAAAAATAAAAATTGTCTAAATTAACACAAATATCATTATTCGTACATAAAACTAACAAGTTAATGAAACTCCTTAAATGACTCTCTTACCACATGCAAAGATGACGGCCGTAAAAGACTGACCCATGGGAAAGAAGCCTGTTTGGAGTTTTTAGCAGTTGAACAATTAAAAGACTAAATTATATTATTTCAGCTTTATATATTTCTATCAAAACAATTTAAATGTTCTAAAGATTTAACAAATTTAGTTTTTAATCTTAATTTAAATGAAATATTACAGGTATTTTAATGAATTCTTTAAAGAATTTTAATATAAAAGATAATATTCTGGTCCTGAGAATGATAGGTAGCAGGAAAAAGTCGCTCTTGACATGATATGAAAAAAGGACATCAGTTTAAATCACAAACAAGGCTGACAAAAATTATCGCTAGACGTTCTTAGATGTTTTTGTTTATTTCGTCAGTTTTAGTCTTAGACTTGAAATAAAATTTAACAAAACATTTTCCATGCCATCAACATGCTAGTATTTCTTGACAGCCATTTAGACAGTGCTATGGTTTGTTTCATTTTTTAGGCCATAATTGTAAACATTGCATAACATTACATGCCTATGCATGTGTGGAAGTGCATTGTAACAGTCAGACACAACTGCAAGTTAGCATATGATATACTAATTAAACAACTATACTAATTAGCATATGTATATATAGCTTAAATAGCATATCGTATGTTAATATAGATCATGGGGTGTAAAAATTTAAAAATTTAAATATCTAACGTTTCCAACATAGTTGCATTTTCCAAACATTCAAGGAATATTTCCATGTGTTTGTTTAGTTTCATAACGAGCTCTCCTATGCGGAGGATGAAGATATAGCTCATATTGTTTGTCATAGCTTAATTAGCATATCATACGATAGTTTGCATTATGAAGACTGGTGGAAATATAATAAGTGACACCGCACCTTGTAGTAGCTCATCACCCTGCACTGCAACGTAAACCACCCATTTAAGAATATAGGTTTTTACTTTCACCTTTTCTAAAAAAGACTTTGATAGTTGAAAATTACACACATGCACATGCAAACCGCATTAAAAATGTGGGTCATCAGTACGGCATTTATCCCTGATTCGAGGACATCCCAAAATCAGGGGACTTCCTCAAATTGAGAGTTTGTGCATATGGATGCATATGGATCATTGTTGTCTAATTTTGAATTACAAAGCCAACAGAAGTTTCTACGACACTGGAGACATGCCATTTTATTGCAACCGTCGATCTTTTGAATGCTGGACCGACATTCAGGACAGTGTTTCGTAAAACGTTCCATCTCAATCGAGCGACGCTGTACTTCAATCGGAGAACGCTTTTCAGGTGAGTTAATTCTTCTTATTTTGTGCACAGTCTGCAAATTTGGGAAGTATTATCTTTATCTCTAGGTAATCTCAAATAAATTTTGCACCTTTGCAATTTAAACTAAAAAAATTCAGCATGCGGATCGCCCAAAATTTGACTTAAAAAATTGAGGTGGAAATATTGACAATTCTCACCGAACCGAATGCCTTTGTGGGGAAATTTTCACATGTCTAGGTGCAAAATTTATTCCAGATTACCTAGCGATAGAGATAATACTTTCCAAATTCGCAGACTGTGCACAAAATAAGAATGAATTATCTTACCTGAAAATGTCTTCCAATTGAAGGACAGTGTCATATAATAGAAAATTCTGGTCATACAATAGAAAATTCAAAATTTTAATTTTCTCAACATTGTGTGAGCAAACATTGTTGAAATTTTGTCACAAATAGCACACCATCAAACACATCAACAAGAGCAAAAGTAGAAAGCAACAATTTACAATGGTTTAAAGATTTTACTTTCTATTTTCACATATGGAAATTAGCAAATAATATGCTAATTTGCAGTTGTCCCTGACTGTTGAAAGATAATTGATTTCAATAGACCTTTTCAGCATTTTTTAGACCTTTTCAACATTTTTGTGATTTTTGAACATTACATAATTTACACATGTTTCTAGTGGGTGAAAACATTGTGAGTTACAAGCAATTATATATAAGGCAAAATTAATTTTTAATATTTTAAGAAATTAAGGACTATAGTTACATATAATTACATGAACTTGTGTGTTTAGCTGTGTCTCAATCATAGCGTAATTGTATTACTTAATTGCATTTAAATTATCAATATTATTTGAAAAACAAGTCTTTGTCTCCATGGGTGACTTGCATCACAGGGGTGATTTGAATCACCCTCATTCTTAAAAAACCATAGGTTTATACCTAGTTGTATTTTTTTAAGGAAAAATACAATTTCAAAATAAGTTATTATTTTTATATGAAAAGGGTGATTCAAGTTAGCACATAAAATTGCAGAAAAATCATTTAACAACAGGATAATTTAGATAAAGTGGTTTAGTTTATGTATATACTCTCACTCTGGGGGAATCAACACATTATAATGGTTGGATCATCTTTGATGAGTGTTAAAACTCAAGTTGATATAACTGAATTACGCCAACATAGATTGGACATAGATTGAATGTAATATACATAATGCTTTCTTTCTAATACTTTCAATACAAGAGAAGAATTATATAAAACAATGCAATCAAGGTATATATTAGATAAAAAGGTTCTTGAAAATTTCATGTGCATGCAATTCCTTTCCTCATATTGACTGACTGGTTAATAAGTCATGATCCAAAATACCATAGTTATACAGATTCTTATTTTAAATTTACAATGATTTTTATTCCAGATATTGAAAATGGAAAATGAAAACAAGGAGAGGCAAGAAAATGAACTTGAAGTGTTAGAATCAATTTTTGATGATGAGAGGCTATTTGTTAGATCTACTGAGGGACTTGGTGGACAATTGTCAGTTAATATCAATCTTCCAGAAGAATTAATTGTTAGATATACATCGATAAACAAGAAAGAAATGTAAGCTTGCTTTTTAATGAAATTTCCTTAATAGAAGAATTTCACAAAAATTTGCCAAATTCACCAAATTTAATCTCCACCAAAATTAATATCATTAAGGCAATTCTTTTTCATTCATCTCCTTTAGGAAACATGAAATATATAATATGGATTTTGATATGAAATTAGACTAATTTTCATGGTTGGCCCCTATATTTTGTGGTTTTTTCTTCTTAAAAAACAATACATTTATCACATTTATATGACAATGTTTATAGACCAGATGAGAAACCATCAACATCAGCAACAGTTGAAAATAATTATCAGAAATTGGAATTAAAGTATCTTCCACCAATTGTTTTGAATTTTAACTTGCCATCATTGTATCCATCTGAAAAAATTCCAACCTACACATTATCTTGCAAATGGCTTACTGCAAAGCAGGTATGTTCCTTGTATGTTATTTGTTTGATAGGAAGTACTAAGAAAACTTGATAATAGTACTGGTAAGATATCTTGCCTAGAACAATTTCAATACTTACTTTACACAAAATTTTGCATTACCTTCATACATACATATACGTACTTCACACACTTGGATATATATTATACAATTATATTAATTATATATATTTTTATTAATGATTAAAATTCTTATTGTTTATTGTCAGTCTTCCGAATTATGCAAGTCGTTGGATAAACTTTTCAAAGAACTTGCAGGTGATGAGATTCTCTACGAATGGGTGACATTATTATCTGAAGAAACTTTCAAGATTCTTGGTATTACCAATGAACTGTTTCTGGAAGTTAACCATGCTCTTGAGAATGATGGCATAGACAAAAGAGCAGTTCAAGATGTATTCTCGTTGCAAGGTCTCATATCATCACTTATTGAATATAACCAGGCTGAAGAAAAAAGACTATTTGAAACTTCATTTATCACATGTAGTGTATGTTTTCTGGAGAAGTTTGGTTCGCTTTGTATTCAATTTCCTCAATGCAAACATGTTTACTGTAAAGAATGTATGAAGGATTACTTCACTATCCAAATATCTGAAGGATCAGTAAAAGCCTTGACTTGTCCCGAAGATAAATGTGATATTCAAGCTGATCCATCTATGGTAAAGTCATTAGTAAATCCAGATCTTTTCGAAAGATATGATGAACTTTTATTAAAGCGTACTCTAGAATGTATGACTGATATAACAAACTGTCCTCGTAAAACATGCCAAGCTACTGTATTGAAAGATAAAGAGTTGGACCTAGGGCAGTGTGCAAAGTGTGGTTTTGTATTTTGTGTACTATGTAATAATACATACCATGGTCGTGCCAAATGTCCACTATCGTCTACAGAAATGATCAAACTTCGTGAAACATACTTAAATGGGACGGATGAGGAGAGAGAAGACTTAGAAAAGCGCTTTGGTAAGAATGTTTTTAAGAAAATGATAGAGGATGGTTATTCAGAAGCTTGGATGGAACGTTTTACGAAACGCTGTCCTGAATGTCGGTCCAGCATTCAAAAGATCGACGGTTGCAATAAAATGACATGTCTCCAGTGTCGTAGAAACTTCTGTTGGCTTTGTAATTCAAAATTAGACAACAATGATCCATATGCACACTTCAATAACAATAAAGCGAAGTGTTACAATAAACTCTTTGATGGTATTGAAGAGTTTATGCCTTTTGATGAAGGAGAAGAAGACGAAGATGGCTGGATACAATTTGTATAAAATCATTAGAATTATTCAAAGCTCTCAATTCTTAAAATTAATTATTAAATTTTGCTATATCATATAAACCTCCGCATTGTTTGTATTTTCATTGAAAAGGGGTAGATTTTCTTAAAAAGTAGGTTTTAAGTTCGGTTATTAGGCTGAACTGATCAAGTGTACTTTTTTAACGAAACTTTTTAAAAGCTTCATGTTTTTTTATTACAGACAGTACAACTTTCTATAAACAAAAAGTTAATAATTTCCGAACCCTAAGTTTTAACTGAGATCATAATAAATTAGTTATGGTTTTTGAATGTGAAAAATCGGCGATAGTACCGTATAAGTAAGTTATTACTTATTTTTGCGTTTCGATTTTCTCTTCTTCAACCGAAGAAGAGAAAATCGAAACGTAATACAAATGGATGCTGTCTTTCCTCTATATATATATATAACATTTAAGTCAGAATATGCTGTTTTAGAAGACATATATACATATAACTGAAAGTATATTCTTATAATAATATGTATATTGAAATATACGACGATTAGAGTAAAAACATACACATTTTATAACTTTGTCTATTGTATAACTTATTTTTGGTATCAAAACTTTGTATTGATAAATTATAATTAATTATTACATAGTAAAAACACAATTTTAGTTTAGATTTTATATAGTATATATATATATAATACGGTCGTAATACGTAAGTAATCTAATAAAAAGCTGTTTATGGTCAGATGAATTAAGAAAATTTCTGTTTAACTATAAGTTTATCATTTTCATTTTTTAATACCGTTCACTTGATATTCTTAGCAAAAGGTCAAATTTCAGCTTGATTTTCTTATAAGGTTTTCCTATAAAAAACGTGTGTTATTTCTTTATAACAAAATAAATTCTTTGATGCATGCATAATTATTAAACACAAAGACATTGCTTCAGCCGTTGTTTTGTCAGAAGTCACGCATGTGTAGGAGAGCAAAAAGGCCACTATTTTTTTACCAAACACTGAGAAAAATTTCTTTCACTCTCCTTCGCAGATCTGCACACTTTCTTATACAAGGTGTATTTGTATTGCTCTTTAGCAACAAATGAATGAAGAATATAAAATTCCTATGAGAGACTGACATTGCTTTACTTTTAATTGACTTGTGAAAATAGATTAATCTAAAGTCAACGATCGTTTTGGCTTTAATAAAACATGGGTATTGTTTGAATTAAGGTTCAAATTTTGCATTAAGGCTTTCAACGGTCTCCGCGCAGACGAATGGGGACTATATCAGGTATTGTTCCCAATAGCAAAGAAATGCGATCTTACGCGCTGCACAAACTATATTGGCATCAGTCTCAGCCAAATAGCCTTGAAAGTATACAATCGACTCATCCTGAATAGAATGCGACCTACAATAGACGCATTACTTCGACCGAACCAAAATGGCTTTCGTCCTGGAAGGTCAACTTTCTTCCATCTGCTTGCACTCAGAAGAATTATCGAGGAAGTACGCAACCACAAAAAAGAAGCTATTATCATGGTTATTGATTTAAGAAAAGCGTTCGATTCTTTAGATAGAAAAAAGATGCTCAACATCCTATCTTCTTACGGGATTCCACCTGAAATAGTTAGTACAATCCGCGTGATTTATGAAAACACCTCAGTGCTGGTAATAACTCCTGAAGGCAACACTGATACTTTCCAGATTGATACTGGTGTCCTTCAAGGAGATCCACTCGCCCCCTTCCTATTTATTGTGTCTCGACTACACTCTCCGAACATCAATTGATTCCTTAGACGGTTTAACCCTGAAAAGAAAGAGAAGTCGTAGAAATCCAGCTGAACTAATTGCCGAACTAGCATTTGCAGATGATATCGCCTTTATGGTGGACACGATCTTCAGAGCAGAAGCACTCCTCCATAAAGTAGAAGTTGCCACCCAATCTATTGGCCTTTTTCTGAATACTGGCAAGACGAAAGTAATGCACCTCAACCCATCGGTTGACGTTCACATCTACGCGCTGAATGGTT
The DNA here is from genome assembly GCA_031834005.1 of Dendronotus venustus. Taxonomy (NCBI): domain Eukaryota; kingdom Metazoa; phylum Mollusca; class Gastropoda; order Nudibranchia; family Dendronotidae; genus Dendronotus; species Dendronotus venustus. The sequence continues at coordinate 11,584 of JAUEKX010056705.1, forward strand.
ACGAAATTGAAAAGGTGGACGATTTTCTGTACCTTGGAGGATATGTGAGCACGTCAAGAGACATTGATACCCGCACCGGCAAAGCATGGGGAGCCCTGAACTCACTAACTAAAGTTTGGAATGCACAGATGAAAACCAGCACCAAAATACGGATATTTAAATCAGCAGTTGAATCTATCTTGTTCTACCGCAGATGTGAATCTTGGGTTATGACCAAAACAGCAGTGAAGAAATTAACATACACACGTATGTTAAGACGAGTGAAAAATGTATCATGGAGATTTCACGTGTCTAATACGGAACTATACTGTCAGATTCCGAAACTGTCCGTCACCATCAAGAGAAAAAGAGACATGTCCAGAATTGATGTAAAAAAACAATACACATTATATTTTTGATAATAGATAAACAAAAGATTAAAAGAGAACGACTTATAATAGCCTAACAATAAATCCACCAACTCTGGACAAGTATGCGTACCTGAAGAAACACGACGTAGAGGACGTCCAAACACCATTCTCAAAGACATTCTTCAAAAAGATACAGGACTGGACGCAAACGAAATGAACAAACCGCTATGGCCGACCGGCAGAACTGCTGGCGAAAAAATTACGTCATGTCATCAAACTAACGGATGCAAATTATTATATTATATTATATTATATTATATATGGTTCGAAGTTTCTTTTTTTTTATTAACTATTAATTACACAATCTACATATATTATAGAAATAAAAATTAAGCGGAGAAAAGTAATTAACTAAGATAATAGAACATTGTTATTTTCTTGCTTCTTGTTTCCTAGTTAGTTCAACGAAAGTTATTTCTCCTTATTAAAGAAATGAAATTTAGACGTGAAGGCAGAGAGTTTAAACGATTTGGTGATGTACTTAACTACTGTGTAAGTTTTGATAACTTTCAAAATTTCAAATGTTTTTGTTTTCTATTGATTCCCACTCCGCAGGACAGGATCTTTAATTTCCCCTCGGGGCGAGATAGCCAGAGACCACGCACGTTATATATTTTTTGCTTCTACTTTGTTGTTCATTCTCTAAAGAGGAAAAGTGCTCCTGAAGGATGAAAACTCGCTTGTCCTGTTTCATTCAGTGGAAATAAGTTTTTAATTTTAATGGACGACAGGCACAATATTAGTTGAGTGTATAGCGGGAATCTTCAAGCCTCAAGGCTACTTGTTTATCTTCAAAAGAATTTATTACTTTCGCTTGGTGGATGTTTATTCATTTTTCTAGTTTGTAGCGTGACGTAATTATTGAATGTTCCCTAGGAGGTATGTGAACATAATTTTGTCTGTTTATCGTTTTGTTGTTTTTTTTCTCTCAATGTCACATGGATTAAAGACTGTATACGACACGGCATAAAAGTAGGTATATGTATTTAGCTGAACCTATCATTTCATTTTTTTGATTTGGGTCTTTTATGGATTTTTACGATAGAAAAAACGAGCGAGCACCATAATGATCGATTAAGCCCGCATTCTCAAATAATAATATTGCTCACCCTTAAAATTTGACAAATAAGAAGTTATGTAGTTTTTTCTGCTTATTGGTAAGGAGATGAGAGACAAAAGTACTAAAAGAAATATAGTTTTAATTGATAATATTATATTACGTAAACTAATGCATTTTTCATATTTTATATTTATTACAATGTCTACAACAGGCGCAGGGCCGGATTCAACAGTAGTGTCAGGCCCGGCGGAAGCAATTTGAAAGTGATGCGGCGAGCGGAGTGAGCCTAAACCTAAAATTTTTTAGACTTACGATTCTACATTTGCTTAAAAAGTTGCAAATGCAAACCAAAAGAAGAGCCTAAATATTATAATATATCGTATTATTGT
>JAUEKX010056816.1:0-11176 GCA_031834005.1 Dendronotus venustus
CTAAAACTAATAATTTTTATAAGCGCCCCTCTCGAATTAGCGCCCCTCTCGAATAAGCGCCCCCCCCCCTAAAATTTGAAATTTTAAATAAGCGCTCCGGGCGCTAATTAGAGCATTTACGGTACTTGATTATAATAATGCATTCCAAAAATGAAAAAAGTCATTTAAAAAAGTAACTAATTACCCTGAAACAAGACTGAAACCCTGAAATTTCGAATTAATCACATCCGTTTACACTTAAACCAAAATGATGCAAAAATGTATATTATATTATGACCATCTTTCAAGTTCTTGAGCGAGTTCACGTTGCATCAATAATTCTACATGCTCTTCCTGATAATCAAAAGATGGATTATCCAAACCCGACAATGTCGAAGAGCGAAAAGTCACGTTTTGTAATCGATTCGTATTGTTATTGTTGCCATAGTAAATACCACAACCGTAATACTCGGTTGCCGGTAAAGCAGGTGCATCCTTGTCACAGATATCTGTCCAAAACCCATCAAGCGAGTCATCCAATTGAGCAAACTTTTTATCAATTTCATTATCAAGCATTTTAAAATATTTCTTGCGACCATTCGAAGTTTTTGTTTTTGTTTCGGATTTTCTTCCTTTCTCTGCAGCTTGTTTTTCTTTTTCATCAATCTTGGCGAGTAAAGCTTTCTGTCCGCCATCACCGTGTCCAAGGATCATCTTGAATCTGTTGATGATGAAGTCAACAACTTCATACTCTCTATTTTGCAATGAAATATCCTCAGTGACTTTACCATACGCATCCATGATGATAGCGAGAAAGACATTCATGATGTACATGGAACCAAACAATATCAATAAGAAAAACCACATCCTACCTAACATTGGTTTCGTTGATTCAATGGCGCTGAAGTTGAAGTCCCCAAGGAGGAGCGCCATCACCGATTCCATAGATGTTATGAATGTTGAGAATTTGTCCAGATGAGGCATGAACATAATGTAGGCGAACATAGTAAAAGCCATAAAGAAAATAATGAAAATGATGGAGAAAGCACCAAGAGGTTTGGCGCATTCTTGTAATGTTGATGACAAGATTGAAATGGTTTTATTGTACTGCAACAAGCGAAGTCCTTTCAAACACGATAAAAACACGATGAGAGAAGAGAGAGCAGAAAAGAAAGTATCCCATTGCACAACTTTGTTGAAACTTACAAATCTACCAGGGTTGTCTTGTATTTCTTGTACAGCTGCATCAACCAACCGCAATCGTTGCAAGAACAATCCTAGAGCTGTAATGGTTAAGATAATCAGGCAGAAGTCCAACATATTCCAAAAGCCATGGAAATATTCTCGCTTCTGGCGATAAATCTTCTTGCTTTCCTTATACATAAACAGCAATATGAAGCAAATCACAAAGAACTTACAGGATAAGGTAAAGCTTTCAGTATTACCACCAAAGGTGTACAATCTAGCAATACGAATGCTGGAGAAGTGTTGTAATCCACCAGTAGGTAGAACCTCAACTATTAGATTCATGACTGTGAACAGGTTCACTTGTGCATTGTACGTTGTAATTTCAACAAACAATGCACGTGTACGTTCATCAAGCCAATTATCTTTCTTAAGTAGTTGTAACGTTTCATTGGAGAATCGTTTGTGGTGAACAAGATCAACTGTATACCCTCCACCACTGTAAGCTGCCATTCGACCTGTAATGAAAAAATATATTAATGATGTATAAATTATATGTACTCCTGCTGTTAAAAAATATAAAAAGAAACAAACTTAATATTAACCAATCAATACTGAAGAACTACTATTATAAACAATTTTCAGTCTTTAAAGATTACAATACAATGAAATTGTTTACAATAAAACAATCTATTCGTACTATTACTGTATGAGAGATAAAAGTTAAAGTGCTCTAATTTTTATGACTATAATAAAAGATAATCGGGATAAATTTCTCCAATTTATTGACACTTGCCAATAAAAATAAATGTCTTTGGTCTAAATTAGAACTAAGAGGGAAAATTCTTCATTACCTACAACTTTTGGTACAATATGACTGATTAACTCATAATGAATAAACAGAGTAACGATTTTTCTCAAATATATTGCCTCCCGTTATTTTTGGCTTAAACATTCTCCCTGAGTTGAGAACTTTTGTTTTTTTTGCAATTGTCTTTGTCAACAAACACATAACTTGACTTGGACATAAATAAATATAAATTTTCAGGTAACAATTTTGTTGCTACCGATAAATGAAATATGAGAATACAATTTGATGTCTCTACAGTACTAAAATTTTACGACATTAGCAAAATAAAAATTGAGTTATATAATCAGGTTATAGAAAATTTTCACGTGATGAGAAAAATAGGAAAAGAAAAAAATTGCGTTCAAATAGGTCAAAAAAAAACTTTGAAAAGAATTGCAAGAATAATCGAATTTTTTAAAAATATTTTTCCAAAGGTTATCAAGTTTGCCTACTCTTTTTTATGTATAAACAAATCATAAAACTCTATTTTTTACCCCTCTCAATGTTAGTAAGTAGGATTGGGTTAATTGACTCAAGCAACGTTTTAAAGCGCGTCATGCATGCATGTGGAGCGACTTACCAAAAAACGGGTAGGTGTTCAGTTCAGTTGACGTTTGATATTTCCACGACTTGTGATGTAATAGAAAGTGTGTGTGATTTTGTATGTCGGTCCAACCTGGATTGTAATTTTTCGTGTCTTCTTCATTCCACGAATATTCATCATTACATTTGGTAATGAGCTGGCGAAACTGACTATGGATAACACAAGATTCTGAAAAAAAAATTATGAAGTAAGAAATGTGCACTATAGGTTAGTCGGAGAGAGGGGCACTTTAGCTAAACATATATCAGAATTTTACTTGCAACAACGAGTATACCATAGGTTGACTGATTTTTGCTTGCAAAGCTTCTGAGCTTTTTCGTAAAAAAATATTTTTTGGAGGTTCCATCCCCTTCTCCCTTTAAATCAATGTTGAAATGAATTATGATTAAGACATGTTCGTCACCATTTTACAAAATACAAAGGAATTATTTTAACATTTACTAAGAGAGGAAGGGAAGTGATTTTTGCCAAGATATTAATACCAGGAGTGTAGTTATTTCAAATTTGGTGCAATTTAATTTTACGAATGGGAATTTCGAAAAACCGTTACGAGATTAATAGATTATATTACTTGCTTATTTACAATAAAGGCTACCCTTACCTGGTTGTACACGTATTTGCCTGAGTCTCGCTCCACCAAACACATTGGCATAATAATCTTGTGTGAAACCACGGATGGAGTCGTCGCCATTATATAATTTCTCTTTAAATAACCCTGTCACAACAGTAGTTTCGAGCCATGTCCAAGCGTCGACTAAGTCTATTGTCTGTTCGAGAAAATTGTATATTAAACTTTTTACTAAAGGGAAACTATTTTAATGATGAATTTTAATATTCAGGATAAAGGGTTTTGACCCAATCAGTAAAATTGTATTTCATCAAATAATCTAATTGTGATAGAGTAAAGCCCATATTCATTTTAGATATCATTTTTTTGTAGAACCGCATTTTTTAAATTGTCAAACTAGCCTTAAAACTTATTTAATCCGCGAAAATGTGTTTAAAAAACGCAACGATTCAAACATGTTTCCCGTTAAAACCATTGAATTGTTTTATGAGGAAACCGTGGAATAATGAGACATTCACAAGATATCGTATTAAATCTAAAAACGTCACCTTGGGGAAGATCTTTCCTCCATACTTTGCATGAACAAATATATCCATGGAACTCTTACGAAGGTTGAATGATTTTGAGTCGAGGTGAGAATACGAGACTTGACATAACGCAATAATGTACAACGCGTAGATAAGAAGTTCGCGAAGAAGATTCCACATCTTCAGCTCTTTCAATCTAAAAAATCACAAACGAGAAAAGAAATAAAGGTTAGCCGGTAGATCTCTTCTTCTGAAGTCAATTATGGTCAAGAAATGTTTGTAAAGAAAACTTTGTTTTTAACAATTTTCAAGATTGAAGTTTTGAGTAGCATGTTTAATTTTCAAATGGTGCGTAAAGTAGTTCTCGCAACGCAAATAGCGCGTTGTTTTATTCATGTGCAACGGACCAATTTCCATATGTTGTAGCTATGTTTTTGACGTGGATATCTGTAAACAATAACATGGTGAAGGTAGCTTTTTTTTGTAATTCATGCATTTATCTAAAGGGATGTTAACAAAAGTATTCGTTTCCAGTTTCCTCACCTGTAGTCACGCAGAGCTTTAACTTTCTCTTTAGACGGAGGCTGGAAACGAATTATATCGTTTTTCTTTAGCTCTTGGCATCCTAATTTTCTGTTCACGGAAGCTGGTAAATGAAAAGGTAGATAAAGTATAACATCTTTCTTGAACTTGCAGCAATCAATATTGGAAAGAAGAACTTTTTGCTTTTCAATTTTTCTCTTAGTACCAGCTACAGAATCTTTAATACCACCTGAGGGTTTCTGAGCAGAACCTGACACACTGATTAAAATTAATATCGATTTTTAAAATCTCGGTATGAACTGCCCAAAATAGGCTTTTTTTAAGATGGAAAATATTTAATTGCGTTTAAGAATTGTTCTTATGTTCGTGAGAAAAAAAATTTTTGTTGACTTAAAATTTGCATAAAACTTTGAGAAAAAATGTTTCTGGCTTGAAAATACAAACCATTATCCATGAAATCTTCATCTTTTTGCTTGGAACTGAAACTTTTCATAGTTTCATCATTTTCATCACTTTCTTCTTCAACTTCATCTTCTGGAGGCTTTTTTACAACGAGCGCGATAAACAACGCTAACCCCAACACCTTTAACGGTTGCACAACAAAAACATCTTGCGTGAACGATAAGATAAATGCGCTAAACCACTGCGCAGATCTCTCCTTCCCAAACTGAAATCCGTACAAAACGACGAAGAATGCCGCGGTGAACGAGGCAAGGATGTTTAACAACCACGCAAAATATTTCATCCAGAAGGGTAGTTTCTTCTTTTGTTTTTGTTTTTTCTTGAGTTTGGTTTCCCGTTCTTTTTCTTGCGCTGGTGTGTCGAGCTTCAAACCAATATCAGTTCCATCTTAACGTGAGAAACAATATTAATGTTGAAACTAGAAATGGGGCAATATAAAAGCTATGTTTTTGCTCAAAACCAATGCATGCAGAGTTATGCCACATTTTGGTTCCAAAATACCTTGTCTTTTTCTCTAGAACGTAACTTTTAATCATTTGAAAATAAAGAACGATGATTGAGGCTTATATTTAAACCATTGATCAACATAACCAAGTAATTTGAAGTATGCTTACCTATTGTTGCGGTATCTCTTAACGATGCAGTGCTTTCCGGACGCTTACCGGTCATAGCTTGACAATTATTAGGTTTAGCAATGATATCGATGAAATCTTTTCTTGGCTTTGGAGAACAACAAATGAACACTTCTTTAAACTCGTTCCACCACCAAAAAGGACGAGCTAGCTTCTTTGCCATTTGTTCTGCTGTTGGTTTAGGTCCAATACTTCTAAATACACCTGAAGTAATGTTAAAATATATGTGATTTACTAAATGATTTACACAACCAGTCAAAGGCGGGAATTTGGTGATTCGTAAACTGAGCAAAATATCAACCATGAAATAGTCATAGCTCCAAGTTTTCAAATATCATTATTAAAGTTTTTACGACAGTTATATTTAAATTCAGGGTAAATATAATAATGATTATTTATCCGATGTCTATTAAATAAAATCCTCTATAAAGCTATGTTTAAAACATAAATTATGCAATTAGTCCGTATTTTGTTGGTAATCGTAAACCATCCAGAGATCTGGATCCATCAGATCTGTATGGTTTGTTCAAAAAGGTATTCGTCAAGACCTCAATTAATAAGCATTGCAAATTCTATCAAAGCACAATACGAAAAATACGATTTCGTATCTTATCATTGGGCACATTATGTCGTGCTGAGTACTAACAAGAAAAGTAATCCTACAGTTGAATGAATCGTTCTCTTTAAAACAAGTAAAAAGCTACCTAACAAGTAGCTAATTTTTATTATTAGTTTGTGCGTATGAAAAATCTGCAAAAGTAAAAGAGGCCCACCTTGTTTACGTGTGCACTTTCGCCTTCCCACTTGGGAAGGACACTATCTTGGAATGATTACAACTTTTACGGCAACGATCGAAATTTCTAATACATGCACGAGGTGATTATTCGTAATACATTTCACTTTGCTAAATCTAATACTTTAATTCGAATAATGTTGGCGTCTCTTATATTTTTACTTCTCAAAACTTTGTGCGCCTACCTTTATGATACCTAAAATAATTTTGAATTATATTCCATAAAACGTGTGCAATACACCAAATATATATCCTTTCCAATTCTATCCAGAAGTCTAGAAATTTTGAATTGTTTTTGTTATCATCCTGTCTTACTCATTAATACCCACATTGATAAGACAGACAAAAGGTTGATTACTGTTGTTTTACTTTTTCGTGAATTTAAGTGAGCAAAAAAAGTCCTATTCGCCTAGCGAAAATGAAAATGAGGTTGAGATAAATTCATACGTTTACGGGAAAATTGAGCTACTTAGAGGTAAATATATGTTCCAAAAAATAATTTCTCTTTACCAACTATCAATATGTTGATTGGGAAAATGATCAAGGTAGTCACTACTCCGATCCCTATTTGTGCCGGAGCGAACGCAAACGGACCAAGGTGGTATGTAGCGTCGGCACTAGACTGCACTCCACCAATCTCGTAAAACATCATACTGGAAAGCATGGTGAAGTAAAGTAAAGTCAAACAGCAAGACAGACGTTGAACTCGTGTAAACCGGGACTTAGCTGGTCGAATGAAGATACTGAACCAGATGTGTTTATCCGTAATGTTTCGTTGAGTTGTACTGTAAAACAGATGATTGAAGCTTATCACATCTTCTGGTCCAGCGGTTGCTATACTGCGCTCCAAGGACCCATCACCCTCCTCCACAGCGATGATGTTGTCATTGATAAAGAGATATTTCCGATCAGAATTCAAATCGTGTACCATGATACGGGACAAGTTCCACGAAGGGGATTTCCCTATCAACATTATAAAAAGTGCACGTCATAAACAAACAATAGTTATCAGTAACCTGTGACTGATTATGTAAATAATAACTAATGAACATAATATATTTAATTCAAGCAAGAACTAACAATTGAGAGCGAAAAAACTTAAAAGTATTAATAATAACCATCAAGGGACCAATTGAAAACTAAAAAGCTCCTTTTATTTCGAAATTTCTTTTCACCAAAGATATTTACCTGATGATGGTGTAAGTCGAAAAGCTTAGTTAATAAATAATATAATTTTAATTTTTAACAAAAAAGGATGATACAATTTAGCATACCAAAATTATCGTGCCATATGCGCACATACTGCAAATCACCAATATGTTGCGGATAGCTCGCAAGAAACACATCTTCTCCCCTCGTTTGGAATAATCTACGGTTTCGATCCTTAAGTTGGCGGACTTCTGTTTGATCTTCATCTCCAGAGAGTTGAATGTAAACATTAGCGGTAGTACCAGCATTTGTTGGGAAACCAGTATAAATAGTGAATTCATAAAATTGACGATCGGAAGAATCGTTTTCAATAAGTGCAGTTACTCCAGCCTGATACAAAATACGACAATAGTAACAACTTACAGATAGATCCAGAGTGCGTAAAAACATCTCTGGAGAAGAGTAAAAAAGTGGTTATCCTTAAAAAGCATTAAGATAATTGATTTCTAGCTCTCCTTCACAGATGTTTGAGGCATTCTAGATCTGCCTCTTCAAATAATAAAAAACAAACGCAATAGAAAGGAAACGTTAATTGGTCATTTTGGATTTAGGTTCTAGCTTTCTTCGTAGTGAATTATGGTATATAAGCAAACCTTTGCAACATCTTTTCTATCTTCTCTTCTCGTCCAAAATAATAACAAGAGATAAACACCGAAGATGGACAACACCACCGAGAACACAAGAGGATTATCATCCAAGTTCGTAAAGCCACTAAATACCGTTGAAAAGTCAATAGGATTCGGTGTCGGGAAAAATGCACTCGCAAATGTAGCACGGGTAATTTTCCTACGAACCGGTTGCGGCGCTTTGGTTGTGGTTGTTTTATATGGGTTATCATGGACGTTGTCATGGTCTGCTCCAACCACACAAATACATTGTGTTTTCTCAAAGGTCGTTTTTGGACCAACCTTTTTGAGATAAAATATGAATTAAATTTAAATTTACAATACCCATGTAGACGTTTTGGTAAATCTACATGGAACAGTAAAATATACCTTGCATTCTTTTGTGCTGTAGACGTTTAATTCATTGTTCCATAATTTACACTGAGCTTCCCACATCCGTAATTTATAACGAAGATCTGGACTTCGACCGTAGAGTGAGCGGAACTCAGATTTGAACGGCAATAATCTTATACCAATATAAAAGGTTGAATTAGTGGTACCAACACCAGTTGCATTGAGTTTCTCTAACGTGGTCGTATGATGAAATACGGTGGAAGAAACTTTTTTACTCGAAGTAGAAGAAGCCTGATTCAGTGATTTTTGTATATATGAATACTGACTTCTGGTAGAATTTACATCTAAACAAGTAGTAACAAAACAAAAATATTTTAATATCACTATCCTACGACTTCCAGCCTTCAAATAGTTTTTGTATTTCCTTTGAACAATCATCGGTACTCGCTCATAACCTTGAACATTCGATAACTAACACAAGGTTCCTATTTATTCCTTTTGAAGTTTACAAGAGAATGGACCTAATTAACAAAAAATGTTGATTTTATTTTCTATCTTCATCTTCTACTCAATAGAAGTATTACAGTTCTTTATATAGGATAAGAAGTCTTTTGGTTTTGAATGTCCATTACATTACTGGATTGATAGAATCTATAAACAGATCTAAGAGTGAGAAGAAGAAGCATAAAAAGTGACTGTTAAATTTCTCTTCTATGTACATTTTGTTCACCTTTAGATACAAAAACTCTTACCTCCATTGGGTTTTTTATTGAATGTCACGAAAACGATCGATTCAATAAGTGGATCCAACGGTTTCATCTCAATTACCAACGTTTTATTTTCTGACGAGAAATTAAACCTGTATATATCAACAAGATTAACATAAGTGGGCATCTAATGAATGACTCTCAATAACGTGCTGTAATGGTGAGAAGCGCCATCTAAATTTGGGTTTAGATGGTCGGCAAACACATTGGTAGGAGAGTAAAAAGCTAATTATGTCTGGAAAACACTACAAGATAATATTCTTTTCACTCTCATTTGCAGATGCTGACCTTCCCTCCATATTTTTAGCAGAGTAATAAGGTAATTATGTCGTTAAGTTAAGTTACTATTCAATTGGACTGTTGGAGTAGTAGTTAAATTTAACCTATTTGTTGTCGTACAAATTGAGTATCGGTGTTAAACTGCTAATTAGTTCTCCTATATCAAATCCTTATACTACTGTACTTTCATATTTAATTATTTATTACCTGTGAAATGTCATTTGGACTCTTTCAGATGTGGTGTATAGAAATATCGGAGCTTCTTCAATTTCCTTTTCATTCCTTTTGACAAACATTGTCACCTCTTGTCCAGTAAGGTCCATCGGTGATCCATCGGGTCCAGTTAGTGCAAGACCCATCACTTTAGATTTAAGATTATCTGAACCAGAAACACCTGAGTACGGGTTTTCGTCCATTGATGTCACCTATCACAAATAAAACAGAATAACAATTTGAGAAAGTAACATACACCTTTAATTATTAATCTTTTAATAATCTTTTCAAATTTCAAGCCTAACAAGATAAACAATGAAAACCCACTAAAGGTTTGAGAATTGACTTCACCCGACGACGTTTCAACGCTATTATACGCGCACAATTAACTCAAACTATTAAAGGGGAAAACTTTCTATATTTGCCGTCTGGTTGAAGCAATGTAAAATTTGACTTGTCAAAAATAAAGGCATCATGTAAGGTCAAATATAAAGGAACAGCAATAAGCGTGTATATTTTAACCTAGAGCCTTTGGGTAACCTTGTGCACGAGAAATTTTAACACTAATTTTATACCATTGCACCAACTGATGTTGGTGGTCCTTTATCAGAATCACCACCGTCAGAATCTATTATTGATTTTGTTTGATTAGCAAATAAATGATTGAAATTAGGAAGTTTAAAACCAATATTCTCTTCATCAGCTTCGTCTTTGTCATTGTCATTCTCACCGATTTGTGCCATTTCGATTGATAGTGAATCTGTTTGAATTGTTTTCTTCTGATCACCTTTCACCATCTGTCGCATTAATGCGCCACCAATCTTGTTGAATGTATCGATGTTTTTGTCAATTGGTAACTTGCCAGTGATGTTTGTCACATTCTTATTAAGGAGAAATTAATTAGCAATAACAAGTGATCGTTTTGTTGTTTATTGTTTCATACAAGAAAACATAGAAGAATTGAAACAGTCGTATATATATTGATAGTCATTTTCGAAACTATCTTACCTTTTTCCTCGATAATTCAGACTTTAAAAGATTGGATGAAGCTAAGAACATTATGTTAGCTGTGTCTTCAACGTTTGGATCTGACGAAGGTGAGTTTATCATGCATTCAGACATCTTTCCCAGTGCACCACCGGATTGCTCCTGATAAATAGAAATTTGAGATTCTAGTGTTTTATCACAGTAATACCCTGAATTTGTCATATCTTTGTATATAATTTTTTCGATGATTAAAATATCTTACATTTGGTAAAATCAATAACTAATTCAACTAACAAACCGAAAGTTATACATTTTGTCTGCTATATTTAAAACATATTTTCAATACGTTGCCGATCCTACCTCCGCTTTTTCGTTGATTGTTGTTTTGGTCATTTCCATGTGCACACCACCCATCTGTTTGATTTCAGACAAAGAACAAGCGGGTACTTTACTGATTGATGCCAACATCTTATTTCTTTCCTGATAAATACAAAATGTAAACACCGTGGTCATTTCCAGGAAAGGGAAAGGAAACAATTGTAATGTGGGATCACAAAGGCAGCGTCTTTAGATATTTTCAGCCCTTTTATGGTCCATAAATAACGAAATTTCTATTTCT
>JAUEKX010056927.1:0-13439 GCA_031834005.1 Dendronotus venustus
TTTTATTCTATATCCGATTTTCTTTCTAATGACAACCGTCCTCATAGCTCGTCCTCTTTAAAAGATATTGCAATTTCGTTTTTTGACACGACATCGTTTCTCCAAATTTTGTTTTGTTCACAAACAATTTCCATAAAAAATATGGCGCATTTTTCGGTTTCTTATTGCAACTTGAGCTACCATAAAGTATGTCTGTTTTTGTTTTTGTTTATCTGTTTTTTGTTTCTTTTTGTTTATCTAAATATTTCTTAAATTGTTTAATAAGAAGACGCCTAAAACTTGACACGCAAAATATTAGACACCTAAAAATTGAAAAAACTTCCACACAAAATGTCCCAAAATTGTATGGGCGTTTTTATTTTTATTTTAACGCCCATGCACATCTTTGTACAAGTCCACTTTCTACTCCTACTCATTGTGTCACTTAACGCTCAATTAAGTAACAACTCTTCGAATATCTAAAAAAAATGCTTTCTCAAAGAATAAAATTCCCACAAGGCTTTGAGAACAAAATCAGAGACGCATTGGGCAAAATATTGTTCAGTTTCATTTATGATTTTAGTATTAGGTAATGGTAGGTACTTAAGTAACGAAAAGTTGCCTTTCTTGCAATACTTTTTGGAGCTGTGTTAAAATCTTTTAAGCCAAAACCATTAACTCATAAATCGAAATAATGTAATAAAAATGCTTTTAGCTTTAAGTGTCAAAAATCAAATTAAAATACCTTCATAACTACCCACATCACTTTTTTGTTCTATTTCTCCATCTAACTACCAAGCTCCTTCCAGATTCTCCTAAAACATAACATACAAAACATACAACTTTGTTTCAGTAGTTTCACTGTTTCAGCTAAAACTTTTTATCAAAATGATAACTTTACAAACAGTGCGAAAGTGTTTGGATGAAAGCACTTGTTCAGGCTTTAAAAATTACTTCCAAGTGGTCGGGCATCGGCAAAGGAACACAAGAAACAGGAATTTTGCTGAAAGTACCAAGTCCGAGATTGGATTATTCCGGGGGCTCATTCTACCACCTGGTACTATTTTATATAATGAGCTTTCACTTGATATAAGAAATACAAAAATTTTTTATAAAATTTTAAATATGATTACCTAAGGCCTTTTCATGTCCGTCTTTTAGTGTTTTTGATATACAATTCTATTTTTCTGCTTTTATCCTTTACTTCTTACTTAAGCTTACTTTTCATACCTCTTACTTTTCGTACATTTTTGCACTCTGATAGTTTTTTTTACTCTTGATTTTAATAATATAATATATATAGCTTTTGAGACTTTTTTTACTTGTAAATATTTTCTGAAGTGTTGTATATACCCTGTATAAATATTCAAATAATAATAAAATGATAAAAAATAAAATTTAAAACGAGTTACACTAAAACACACAATGAGCGACAATGAACGACAATGAGCCATAAAAAGTGTGACAATGAGCGACATGGAGTCAAAGTTAGTAAACATTAGTTCGATTTTAAAAAGTATATATTTACTAAGAACTGAATAAAGCATGTTCTTGTAACATATTACATTTATTATAAACTTCTTTAATGCTAAATAAAATAAAATCTAACGAAAGAAAACAGAATGATTGTTACAATCAAATCTTAGAAGCTGAACTGAAATAGCCGACACTTAACAATTAACTCTAAGATATTGAGACTAAGCAATTAAATCTTTTTAGAAACGGCATAACCTGAACTATTCTGAATTTAATGTGCTATAAATTAATTTTATCATTGATTGTTGTGGAGTATTAATCCATCCAACTCCTTGAACTGGCTTCACTTTAAAGCCCGGTAAATAAACCTGGATAAACGAATCAACTACTTCTTTTGATATTGAAATCTGTTCGTACAAAGACAAGCTATATAGAAAGGGATTATCTTTTTATTAGAAAATTAAAATTATATAAAAATAAACCTACAGAAAGGAAATAAACATAAACTAATGTAAAGAGACATTGGAAAAACTAAGAAATCAATGATAATATCTTGTAAGTAAAATATCTTTTTTAATATGTGGAAAATCTAACTTACTCTTCATCAGCCATTTTTCTTTTGCCACTATAAAAAACACAAATCTTCACTAATGTATTCACAACTTTACAACAAATATTTATAGATAGATAACTGCGATTTAGTAAAAATAATAACAACATTTAATAAAAACATTTAATAAAATTTCTTCAATATATAACACGTTCTTCTTAAAAACAATTTTGGAAACTGAACAAAAATACATTCAAAATCATAGCATTGTTTTCAAAATATAATGCAGAATAGATACAGAATTCTTTTAATTAATAGACATAAATACAGAACGCGAACTGCCGGCAAAAAAATGTAAATAGAAAAATATTTACATCTTTTAAAAATAATAAATTGCGATGTAATTACACTACCCATGCTAACAACCGGCGACACAGGAAATTAAATAGTGTAAAATGCTTTGCAAAAAAAACAATTTGTATTGTTCAATAATAAATTCTTTATATTAACTTTCTAAATATTAGACTATCAATATAACGAACCTCCATAAGGAATAGAAATAAGTTCGTTATATTTAGAGTTTGTAATGTCAAAAGGTGAAAACGATTTGAACTTTAGACTTTAAATTCGTAAAACAAATTTGAAAAATATGTGATGTTTGTAAAAACAGCAAACAACAATATTGACAGAGTTATTGTTCGAGCATGCATTCTTGAACCGTGTATAAGTAGCTTCTTCGAGGTCGTCTATTAAAGAAGTTTATAATAAATGTAATATCTTAAAAGAACATGCTATATTCAGTTCTTAGAAAATATATACTTTTTAAAATCGAACTAATGTTTACTAATTTTGATTCCATGTCGCTTATTCTCACTTATTGTCGCTCATTCTCACTCATTGTCGCTTATTCTCACACTTTTTATGGCTCATTGTTGCTCGTTGTGTGTTTTAGTGTAACCCAATTTAAAACAGCTCTTTCGTGTCAATAAAAACCATAAATTCAATAGACTAGCTACTTGACAATTAAATTTAACGAAGAATTATTTTACTTTCCGTCTAAAGTAAAGTAAAGTAAAGAGCATTTTCTAGAAATTGTTCTAAAATAATTAAAAATAAAGCGCAATTTATAATTTATAGTGTCTTATTTGAGTAATGTATACTTATTTAAAAGGCATAAACACGCAGGAAATAGTCCTCGTCTTTCAGGCACATTCCAGCAAGCGCAGTCTAGCATATTTATATTTCTTCACGAAAGGCCATGGACAAAGTGGCCGATCTCACTAAAAATGATACTGCCTCTAAAATGTGGTAATGGTTCGCACTCACTTCCTTTAAAAATAGGGGTTTGTAAAATTTTATGACATCATAGATCGAGAAACATACTTGTATCAAAATACTTTATAAATTACGAATACAAAACAAAAATTAATCAAAATATTGATCGGTTTTTGTTTATGATTTACCCTCAAGTATTAGATAATTTTAGAAACTGTACTCTTAATTATTTTGTTTTAGAAAACCAAAGCCCAATTCAAAAGCCAAAACATAACAGTGTTAGTGTAAAGCAAAAATATATATTTACATTTGCAACAAAGAATTGTGACAAGAGTATAAAGTGCTCGATATTTACTACTCCAACATATTACTTTTACAAATCCAAATAAAATATTCCAAACAACAAAAATTAAGAACAATCTATTAAAATTCTATTTACAAACGCATATAACACACAAAATAAAAACAATTCGCCAGGACAAAATCGTAAATATCCAGTTTGATTAGCTTAAAATTTTCTAGTAAGTTTATAATCGAAGAGTAAGCCTAGATAGAAAAATAGTCTCATAAAAAGTTTTTTTTTTCATTTTTTTCAGATTACACCTTACAAAAGTCTCCGCAAAGAAATGTGTAATCTCAATGGAAAAATACCATGATTTTGAAGATTCAGAATGCAAACTACAGATTGCTAAATTTAGGGATGAATATGAAAAGGCAGTGTGTAAGTTAATCGAAAAGGAGAAGTTTGAGGTAAGAAGACCTGATGAATCGTGTACTTATTTCATAATTGATGTTGATCTGAAGACTGGATACAATTATCTGTTAATTGCACAAATCAAGAAAAAGGATGAAGAAGAAAGAAAATTCATCAGTGAAAAGTTTAAATGTAAAGGTAGGTAAATATCAATGACTAATTGAAATATATTGAAATGTTAGTTCGTTGCGTGTTTAATAATTTTGCCCTTATGAGTTTCTTTAAAGATTTACCTGAATGTGCACTTTATCAAATAAAGACAAAATCTTTAAAATTGCATATAATATTGGATGGTAGAGGTTGTACTTTTCATCTGTGCACTCATTACTATGATCCAGGCTAAAGAGTTTCTTACACTTTATCAAGATATGATCTATTGAATTGTATTTGAATTGTAATTTGATCTTTTATTAAAGAATTGACTTGACGACGATTATAGACCTGTGATGTTTTTTTTTTGAGTATCATACCGAGTATGGATGTTTCAAGTACCAAATCATACCATACCATATCATTAACCAGGCCCCAATACAGTATTAATAAGACAACTTTTTTTTTCAGATTCGGGATGGAATGTGTTGAATGGCAAAGGTTAGGATATATTAATGCATCAGAAAGTTGGTAAAATTGTTAAATTTTTCTTGCATACCTTTGGTGTAATCATAGCAAGCACTACAATGTTTATACGTTAAATAGCACTGTAGTTCTTATGAACCCCAAGTATGTTAGTATAAAAGTAATATAAAAGTCTTTGAGCACTTACATGTTATACAAGTTTCTGCAAGTATTTTGATATTAATATAAGGTTTTTTTTTAGAAAGTCCATGTTTCGTCATTTACAAACTTTACCTTGTTAAAGTGACATACTGATAAACTTTTTACTTGTGGTTTTATTTGTTCTACATCATTTAATACTTTTAGATGAAACTTACGTTCCGGCTTTCACGCGAGAAGACTCAAATATAATAGTTTGTGCATACAACGATGGAACCCCATCTAACGTTTATAATCTCCAAAAGCATAAAAAGTTAAAAAGTAGATATGACCCAGAGCTTGATAAAATGATTACAAGAGCCCAAGATGTAGCTATCAACAACATCAAAGATTTTCGAGAACAAGCTGCGCAATATATGGAGGTTAACGAATTAGTTACTAGTTTCCCTCCATCGCATTTAATAGAAGGAGTAGCAAAAACACTAGTGGACAGTTTAGAAATTGGAGTGCAGGAGAATGTTTTAGTAGGCTACAATTACATACGTCATTTGGAATTATTTGGTATGGATTCAGCACAGCTCGAAGAAGATTTCCAAATAGAAAATTGCCCCGACAAGCACAAGGACACAGTTTTATTTGTTGATGGCGAAAATAAAACTATCTTCTATTTTAGGATTTGCCAGGAGTCCTCTTCAAAAGAGATGATGAAAGAGATCCATAGATGCAACGATTTTCTGAAAGCGTTTTTGTTGATTCACGAAGAGTCTCTAAAAAGCGATGAACATTTTTCTGTATGTTCAATGGTAGTTTTTCCAACCCTGACTAAGAAAGACATCTCTGAAAAGTTGATATTTTCTGAGCATCATGGGGAAATTTTTTTTTTGAGTAAAGAAGACCTAAACAGTAATTTAAAAGACCAAATAATTGCCGATATTATTCAAGACATTTGGAAACGTAGACCAAATACCGAAATCGAAGTTAAAAATAAACATGGGAAGGATTGTATGCCTGTAAAACTGAGTTCCATTCTCAGTGAATGTATTGCAACAATGGCTCTTGTTTATACCTTACTGCCACGCTTAACCAGTGATCCTTATAAGCAGATATTTTCTTTGTTTTTGAACATCGAACAGTATGAAGCAATTCACAATCCAAATCAACATCGAATCATAAGAGGCCCATTTGGAAGTGGTAAGTCACTGATACTTGAACAAATTGCTGAACAGCTGATTTTGACCAAAAAAAATGCAACCGTCATTTACGTCTGTTTTGAGCCTTGTAGCCTTTTGGAAGTGAAAATGGCAAAACTTTTTGGAAATTTGAAGAAGATAGCTGAAGCAAGCAATGTTGTGTTAATAGCCACCAATATATGTAAGCTGTTTAGTGAAGCAAGTAAGGATGTTAAAAACTACGATTTGGCGACGATTTTGGATCATTTAATCAACACCAATGAGCATACAACTCATTTCTTAGTGGATGAAACAGACGGATCTCATTTTACAAAGATATATTCACAAAGAATCAAGAAGTGTTTACAGCATGAACGTTTTCGGGATGCCACCGTTGTGTTTGCCATGCAGAGTACAAAGGAGTCCAGCAGTGTACATGATGCAGATACACAAGTTAACTTTGAGGCATATTGTTTGGATGATACTGGAATGGTGCTGTTACCTTATCTTCAAAATAGTATGAGAATGGTTGGAAAGATCTTTAAGCTGAAAGAAATCGCTGAAAAACTCATAGTCAAGAAACCATCCACTTTGGCTCTTCATTCAGCTAAACCAAATATAGCAGAACCTATTGCTGAAATACCTGTTAAACAATCTCAAAACGTTCAACCTCTCAGTAAGGAGTCCTCCAAAGAAAATGCTACGAAATTCTTTAACCGAAAAGAAGAAAATGAAAATAATGTCATAACATCAACAGAAACACCAGAAAACTCTCCCATGGCATTACATCACATCGACAAAGATGTCGTAAAGGAAACCCAGGGCAATATTTCTGCTGCCCTTATATCATCTAAAAAGATTGATGTTCAAAGAGTCGAGATGCAAAGTTCTCCAGAAATAGAACAAGATGTTGCTGTTATACAATATCAAGAGCATTCTACAAATGTAAAAGGAGCTGAGAGTCCGTTGCTTGTTAGTCCTGTTTCTGCGCTCCCTGATAGTCCTATAAAAGTACCCTTAAACTATCGGAATTCATTTCTAGATAATTTGGATGGAGTTTCAAGAAGATACACCACAAGGTTTGAATATCCAAATAGCAAACATGGAGTGAAAATTGATGGAGAGAAACTCCCAAAAGTCATTTATCTAAATCAGAATTTTAACTTGAATTCAGGGAAGTCTGGGTTAGTACTGGCAGAAGTATTGAGAAGTTCTTGGTTCGACTCCAAGCATGGCTTGAAAAGAACTCTTATTTGCACATCAATAGATGAAGCACATCTGGCGCAGTTCTGTGTATTGAAAATCAAAGAAAATTTTAAAAGTTGCTATTTTATACCTTGTCTTGAAGATAGAATTCCAAGCTTTGAAGAGAAAGAGAATATTTGGGACGAGGTTAAACGGTCAAAACTTCTGATTACTGATTACGCAGGATTCCGCGGATGCGAATCGGAAAATTGTATCGCATTTATTAATCAAGATGAAAAGTATGCTCGTCATGTGTTGGTAGAGGTTTTTGCAAGAGCTGTGGTCAATCTTATCCTTCTTGTTTTGCCATCTAAGAAAGTTGAAGAAGATATCGAAGATGGAAGCCTTCGACAATGTCTTCACGAGTGGGAAAAACAGAAAGTTGTAACAGTTCATCGAATAACAGTTAAAAAATCGGAAAGCTCCTTAGAAATATTCTGTGATTCAAAATCCTTGGCCAAAATTGATAACAAAGATAATGATTGGGAATTTGAAAGTTTTAAAAATTCAAAATACAATAATTCAATGGGAAATAAAGAAGCTGAAAGGTTTGTTTTTTATTTAACTTTTTATTACTATGATGGAATTAATATTAGGAAAATAATCAAACCTAATTAGTTGGCTATTGTCTATACAGGTGAAATACAACGCCCTTCGGCAGCTTATGCGCCTCACAAGTTCCGTCTTTGCGCAAGCTCTCAAACCTTTTTTGGTACATGAATATTCTTAAGAAAGAGTCCTGTTATCAGTTGATTATGCTCATTACAGTGAGCGTATGCATGATATGTCTTTAAATTCTTGATGTTTTGTTTTTTGTTTTAGACGAGCATTGCAAGATTTCCAAGATTCAGCCATCCGATGCCTTCCCCCAGAGTAATATGTTTTCCCTTTTTTATAACTTTGTATGTTATTTTAGCCTACATAATGATAGCAATCATCTCTAGATCTGAGTAGAATTATTACTATCTTACTAATCCTTTAAGTTGTGATCCAAAAGTACCAGTAGATCCGTAAATTTTGACTACTTCAAAGTAAATGTCAATGAATGCTGCAAACAGCTGCAAATATGTTTAGTTTTGGTCAACACAATGTCGTTGTGTGGTATTTGAAAATTAGCATTGTGTGTAAAACTTCAGCAATAAAAAACTGAATTTATACCTTTAAAAGATTAAACTGTTTATGAAATTTGATTTCAATTTTTATTTCAGATGGCATAAATATATGATCAGGTAGCTTAACACTTGTTACTTTTTTGTCTTTGTTTACTAGGAAGAAAAAAGAAAACACTTTCAAAGAATCGAAACTTTATTCTGATAATCCTCGTGTTTGGGACCAGATAGCATTTTTAAAGAAAAAACATTTTGGTTTGATCATTGGGCAAAAAAGAAGAACTATAAACACTTTGCAAGAACAATTCAATGTCAAAATTCAAGTCAACAACAACGAAAACAAAGTCAAAATCAAAGGGAAGATAGAAGACAAATTGGCTGCAATTGAAAAAATCAAGTATATATAACTATTTTTATTCTATCTTAGATATTAGCATAGCAATTAGCATTTTCTAAAACATGCAATGTTGTTTTAATTAGTCATTACGCTACATCTCGTTGGATACTTTACGATAAAACCAATTTTTAAGCATTTATTGATTCTCGATCTTTAATTTCCCCTCGGGGCGAGATAGCCAGAGACCACGCAGGAAGCCTGTGCTCCTATTAATTACAATAAAAGAACTCAGGCTAAATACCTGGTTCTTGTGCGGTGTTTTGGATAGAGCATAGACGTTTCGTCTATGGATAGAATGAAGAGCAAAAATATTGATTGACACAAAAATATAATACAATCCTAATCATTTAAAGCATATTTCTATTATGTTAAGAAATCTTGTTTACATTATATATTAGGAATGATCTTTTTTTTAATTTGATGTCAAGCCAGGTTAAATATTTTTTGCTTCTACTTTGTTGTTCATTCTATAAGAGGAAAGGTGCTCCTGAGGGATGAAAACTCGCTTGTCCTGTTTCAGTGGAAATAGATTTTTGATTTTAATGGACGACAGACACAATATTAGTTGAGTGTATAGTGGGAATCTTCAAGCCTCAAGGCTTCTCGTATTCTTTAATATTGCTTTTCTTTTATAAGCGACATTTTATAAGCAACATCAAGCTCAAATTCGTCAAAAAACGAAGCAACTGCTAACAAATAGCCGATCCCAAAGGGATTTTGTCCAGCAAGAAAAAAGAAAATAATGAAGAAACAGAAAAAGAAAAAAGGACAAATAAAAGTGGAAAATGAGACATATAGCACAACCATAGTTCCATAGACATATATGAGTAACGCGAGTTTGGTCTTCCAACGTAGTAAGTCAACAAGCCACAAGTAAGCAACAAATGAACCTGTAAAAGATAGTAACCTAAGCAACTTTGAGCCTCAGCCAAAGTTTTATGTTGCTTATAATAAAAAGTGTATTAACAGTTGCTAATCGTTGCTTGAAATTTTAACTTCAAGTTCATTGGGGGTGGTTAGCTCAATTGGCAAGATGGCGGGTTAGTAATCCATGGGGGATAGATGCTGTAGGTTCGAGAATGTCAATTCCGACTGTCATTACCAGAGTAATGGCAGTCGTGAAGGACCATTGGTGAGGAAGAATTCACAGCCTATATCAGACAAGTAAACACTAACACGGGTGCCTTGAAATATGAGGTATACATTCCTGAAAGCAGGTCCACATCAGTTTCAAACTGCGTATCTCTGTGTATACCGACCTAGGTAAAAAAAAAAAAAAAAATTGTTTTGCTCAAAATGAAAGTAGCAAACAAGTCTGATTCGGTTACATCGAGAACACGAGTGTATTTTGGCATAGTCAAACATCTGCGAAGGAGAACATAAATACCGTTACCTAAAATACCGTTATATATGTCGATATTATTATTATTCTTTGTGGAGCTTTGTCGCATTATTGTTCTAAATATGCTTCTGGAGAAACAAGTTATCTTTGAGTTTGGACTATTTTATTAATATCAATTGTTACTTTTTATTTGATAGGGGATGACCTTGTACCCTTTTTATTTTTATTTTTTTCTAGGACTATTATATCCAATAGCTGGGAAGAAGTTGATTTTTTACCAAGTCACATGTATAATTCTATCTTGAAACAGAAGAATAAGTATGAAAAAAAGCATCACGTTGAAATGCAGATCAATCGGAATCAAAGAATCAGTATCAAAGGGAAGCGAGAAGACAAAAACAAAGTCATCCAAGATATAAATTTTTTGATGTCACGGTAAATTAGTTTACATTGAAATGGCAATTCACAAAAGTTTGTCCATTGAATATTGTATTATTTTCACAAATTTCGAGATTGCTACTACGATTAGTTTATACTTTTAAGCAAGTTTCTTTCAAATCTTCTACAATTTCTTATAGCTTATTGCTTATTCCTTTTTTAAATAAATTCAATTAAATTAGATACATATTAGGTGATAAGAGAGAAGATATGTTATATATTAGGTGATAAGAGGGAAGATATGTTACATATTAGGTGATAAGAGGGAAGATATGGAATATATTAGGACTTTGAGATATTAGGAAAAGCCGTTGTTCTTAACTCAATATGCAAGATGCACGCTTTTTAGTATAAGAAACCTGTTTATAAAAACTTACGTGTATAATCTTCAGAAATTAAGAAATATTTAGTACTATATTGTTATGACGTTTGATTACATTATATTTGGAGACATTTTACACAATAAACCGAGGCAGAGTTACAGAAGTTACGTGAAAATTTAAAAATTGATGTATTTAAGTTAATTTTGTCTTTTTTTGAAAGAATAAATACGAAAAATATTATTTTTATTAAATCCAATTTTATAGGGCAGGTATAAGAACAACGTACCCCATGGGTTTGGAAAATAACGATACTTTAACGTTGACCAAAAGTGACAAACACCCTGAACTTGGAGTTATTTCAAACTTTTCACGTCCAATACAATTGTTTTATGGTGTTCCCAATTTGAAATCTGATATCATCAAAGCTTTAAGAAGTTTGGAAAGTAAAATGCCAAGTGCTTCTAAGTGCGAAGCATCAGTGATCTTTCATCTTGGAGAAGCGTGTTTTAAATTGAAACCTGGTGAATACAAAGTGAAAGATATCTTGAAAATATTTTCTTACAAGAAAATGTCCGGAATTATTGGGGAGCAGATTGTAAAGAGTAACTGGGTTCATCGTAATACGTATTGCAAGTATGACTTTAAGATCTCAGTACTAGAAGAGCCACTAGAATTGCGATACAAAATATTTTTAGAGATCGACGATGAAGGTAACACAGTTTTCAAACATGAAATTGTTGAAAAAGCAAAGCAATTTAACAAAGATTTTGAAGCTGGTCCTGGATATTTTTCTCACCCTGATGTTAATATTGCTAGGTTTGACGTGTTTGATCCACACAAGAATTTGGACCTCCGTCTTACCATTAGGTTGTACGAATCAGATCCGATAGGTGTAAGGGGAATTGAAGGTCATTTAAAGTATCTTGAAGAAAGTTTTTGCAGCAATATAAAGATAATACCAAGAACATATGATTTGGATATTCCAGCTTTACCAGATGGCTATCATCAGACATATTTCCGTAAATCACTAAGAAATGTATACGCAATAGAAGGTACTTCTCTATTGGTTAAACTTTCTGAAGAATCAAGCTCGAATGGTAATCTCAATGGGGAAAATAACGAAGAATTTGACATATACATCGAAAATGTCGATATGGATAAAGCTTTAAAAACAAACAAATGGGTTGTAAATGAAGTCTCAAACAACCTTGAAAGTATTTTTAACTTAGGTAAAGATATTATTCAAACTATTAGATAATTTTGTCTTAGATTTGTAGTACATTTTTCATTAATTTATTATGTTTAACAAAATGAGATTAATTAATTATTCATTATATAATGTAAGATATAATTTATAGATTGTTGAGTTTGCTCTACTTTAAAAGATTAAACTCTGATTTACTGTTTTGTTTTAATTTGTTTTTGTTTTTATTTTAGAAGTAATTATTAAGTTAATATTTTAATTGCACACTTATTTGATATCATTTAATGATTAAATTATTTAGAATTTTCTAGGTAATATAAACATACTTACTTTGTAAATAACAGTAAACGACTTTATAACAAGATATTAGTATAGTTATGTATTATGTACTACTATACATAAGTAATTTCATCTTTTTATCTATTCTGTTTGCTAGTTGTTTCATATTTATCAATTTCCGTTTCGTTTTTTTTTTTTTTGTTTTAATATAACAATTCGAAGAATCGAGAGAACATGCATTCTATTAAATATCACCTCTACATCTAACAATAGCAAATTATAAATCAACCTGCTGGTGACTGCTGCTTTAAGATTTTGTATAATGTGATCATTTATTAATAATACTTCTTTAGTAAGATTGAAAAACAAATAAATAGGTTGGAAGTCTCAGACAACCTTGAGAGTATATTCAATTTGGGTAAAGATATTATTTAAACTATTAGCTTTCTTTCTTTGTCGTGGATGTCTATGTAATATATTTTCATTGAATTAATTTATTATTAACACTTTGGTTGAGAATACGAAAGTAATGTATTTATCATTTAGTAATGTAAAATGTCAGTTAGAGTCAGTTAAACTGAGTTTGGCCTACATTGAAAGATTAAATTTTAATTTACTGTTTTGTATTTAATTTGTATTTTTAAATTTTAGAAGTAAAAGTATTTTAGTTGCACACTTATTTGATTTATTTGATTATTAAATTAAAACAATTTTCTAGGTGACATAAACGTTAGTTTAAGTAATATTAACGAGGTACAAAAAGATAGAGCTCTTTAATTGATTTGTTTTCTCTGATCCGTCTTGCCACGTAAACCTAGCCCTTAGGCCGTTGCTCTTGGTGATTTAGATATCCATTGTTTTCGTAATTCACCTTCATTTGTTGACTTAAATTGTCAGACTTGACACATTTACAAATTAAGCATATAATTTGGTAAACTTTGCAGAGATATAAATAACGCAGAAGTAATCAAAATCTTTGCAAAATACTTATTTTTAATTCGGAATAATCCACAGGAAAGCTTCTTTGCGATACAACTCTATCGAAAGTTAATTGTCATAATTGATTTTCAAAATCGTTATTTCTCTCCCCAAGATGAATAGCTATATATTTAAAAACCGGTAAATAGGCGAAACTACGTATCAAATTATCTCAAATTTTCATTAACTTATTTCCTTTTCCCCTTA
>JAUEKX010057038.1:0-13434 GCA_031834005.1 Dendronotus venustus
GTTCTTTATTTTAAACAATTTCCGAAACAATTAGATAAAATCATAGGTTTAGAGAAGTTATCATTCTTAAGTGAGTTGTGTGGTCTTTAGTTTCTTGGAAATAAAAATGCTAAATGTTTGTGTGGAAATGACGGAAATTAATGAAATTGACATTTGGTTGTTTTTTTGTTATGGATGTGATTACTTGTTGTATAATGTTTATTGCTATTGCTATTCTATTTCTATATAATGAGCTGAAAAGTTTCATTGTTTCATTGTAATGAGCGTCTTAAGGCATTTTTTTTTTTTTTGTGTTTGTTAATTTTGTTGGTTTACGCTAAATCATTTTTATTATGTTTTGGTGTCTGATTTCGATTTTCGTTTGGAAGTTTCCTTCGACACTAATCCAAAATATATAATAATATCTTATGTTTATAGTGGTATACCCTGAAAAATTCGTCTGCTTCTTTAGGCAGCAAATAATTGTTTCCACAGGAGGACACTCGATAATCCAATTCTTGAGAGTAAATGCAAAATAAAACTGAGTGATATTTTCCCCAAGGTTTCCCTGACTCCAATTCAAAGACTGCAATGTACAAATTTTGTACACATAAAAATTCAAGCAGTAATAAGTAGTAAAAGTAGTATAATTAATATTGAAATACTACTGTAAATGTATATAATATTGTATGAATAAAATATAATCAAATGTATGATAAAAAAAATAATTTAACAAGTTTATAAAGCCAAGATCTACCTCATAGAATTAAAATTTCGACAATTTAAGTTCTTTAATTTACATCGAATTCGACTAAATTAAATAACCTTAAATATGAGACAAATCGAACGCCAAACAATAATATAAGAAAGCTACCATCTTATGTCGTAAGAAAAAAAACTTTATAATCATACCTTGAACGGATTTAACGTCATATTATTAAGTGAAAATCACAATTTTTACAACAAAACTTTGGATCGTTTTTCTTTTAAAGAAACGAGGATCAGTCCTTGATTTATTTAGGCTATCGTTAAAAGAAAATTATTTGATATATATTTTTTAACTTTATCTCTTGTAGTTATCTTCTAAAATAGGAATATTTAATTACTAAAATAAAAATGCTTGTCTTTATGGCATGAAAAGTAGAGTTAAAGCGTCGGTTTGTTTCTTTCTATTCAAAACGCTCTAAATAAACCTATAAAGTTCACTCATCCATGCTTTCAAAGTTAACATGAATACTATTTTCGCTTTTTAAAATACTGTCATCATTACTAATTTAATCATTATTTTCAACATTCCGGTTCTTTTATTCAGTTCCCGTAAAATATTTTATCGAATTAGCATATTCAATAATATATCTCTTGCCAGCATGAAATCACCTCTCACGAAAAACCTAATCGTTTCATCTAATTCTAAAACAACATTTTTTTAATTGCGAGTGATTATAATTATAATCAATTATCAAAACCTTTCAATCACTTCGTTTTTTTCAATAATAATTGTGATCTCTTTCAGCTATAATAAATACCCTTTGAAAACATGTATATGAAGTAAAAGCAACGTTTTATTACACAACATTAATTTACCAATTTTACAACATCAGAAAAATCAGCTCTAATATGATAAAAAAGAAGCGCTTTTGAGTGTAGAAATTTCAACCATTTTGTTTTCTGTGACTTCTCTACAGTTAAAATGACACATTAAATTGTTTTTATTCTACTCGTCCTTTTTTTTTTACCACCTTTTTATTTTTTTAATTTAACTAAATCATTAGAGACTAGAAATTTTTATTTTTATTTGTTTCGCTTGTAACTTTTTAGGTTGCTTATTAAAGTGAATTATTACAAGAGAAAATAGCATTTTGGTATTCATTTTTGCATTTGTTTGGGGAGTTGGTAGCAAATGCCTTTTAAATGATAATATATTGAATTCCAACAGAAAAATCAGTTATCTATTAAGGTAAGAATAGATATTATGTATTTATTGTTTGGATTCACTTGAGAGTGTTTTTAATGGTGATTTTTCGTACCACAAATTATAATTTTAAATTTTAAAATTTCAATATCAAAACAAAACTATAAAAAAGTTAAAGACATTTGCATAATCCTACCAAAATTTTATTTAAAACAAATTTTAAAGATATTTCGAGTCTGTAAATTAACAACCTTTAAGATACTGATATCACTTGGTATATATAAACATGACATCTAGTATGTTTTGTCAACCAACTGTACAGTGTCTCGTAAGTTTGGTTTTGGAAATCTGTTACGTTAGACTTTTTCTTTCAGACAGTAATACTCACCAGATTGTATTTATTTTTTTGATTCTTTCATAACAACGAAATAGCATAGTTTTTCAAGCTGTTGTGTAAAGACTTTAATTCTATACTTTATTATTATGACTTTGTGATTATGATTCTAAATTGCTATTATCAAAGCATGTATTTCCCTTCCAGTTCTACATAACCATCTACAAAGTTATTTAAAATATTCGATTGATTAACATTAATTTTAAAATCAAAATTAAGAAACAAATTTCATTGGAAGAGGAAAACAAACTCCTATGGTATAATATTCAGTGATTCCTTTAATAAGAATTTACTATCAGATGATCCAATAATACAGGTTTTACAACATTAAACTTTACTCTTGTAATTACGTATTAAGTCCCAATGGTCTGTTTTTTTAAGTAATGGAGTTCTTTGGTGGTAGGTTGCAGATGTTTGTTTGTTTTCCAAACATATAAATCTGCGCAGTCTCTTCTATTTTCTTAACATGTATTGCATCCTTTAGTTCTTACATCATTCCTTTTTATTAAATCTTATTTTATTTACTTTCTTATAAACTCACCATCAGACTGGCAGACAGTAGAGTTTTTACAACATCACACTATACTTTTGTAGTCACGTGTTATATTACAATGTATGGTTTTTTTAAATATTGGTGTTCTTTGATACTATGTTGCAGATGTTGATGTCTTGCATTTACTTAACATTGTTTGAAGTTTTGCTACTACACAATTATTTTCTGTCAGCAGAGAATCATGGAGTCCATGATTTACTCAAAATGCTATTTTAAAACATCAACAGTGCCAGAGTGGAAAATATAATCTGTGTTTTGTTGATCATCTTATTAACTTCTAGATATGTGAAAAACTTGAATTAAATTTGAATTCCTCTTTTCAATACCTGTTGTGCTAATAAATTCACTGAAATATATAATTATAATTTTGGTATGAAATATATTTCTTAATGAATAAAATTAGGAGATAGGAGCTTTTCTTTTAGAATACATTTTTTATCAATATAGATTCTATTAGAGCCGCCTCTCGACGCATGTTTAAACAATTATCAACACAAAGCAAATTTTAATCCTATTAAACAACATGCCTCTATCAGAATTGACTTTTAATTCGTTAATCATGCAATACTTCTTATTTATAATTTCTATATACAAAAAATGGAGATTGACGTCCATAATGAAGCACTTGTATTGTAATATTTCTTTTCTCAAACGCGAGAGTGACATGAAACTTTAGGTACTAAATAAAACTGTAGTTTTTACTTGTATATACAAAAAACTAATTTTACCTTTTAAATACTTTTGATCTCACAGTATAAGACTTTTGTCTTGATTATCTTGTATGTTCTCATCATTTCCATAGGTTCTACTTGAAGTTTGAGTTGATAATTTTTACACCAGTCATCGGTATTTCAAAAGCAATTACCTCTAATAATAGAACCTTTTCTAAAAGGAAACAAAAACAATTCTCCGGCAACAGTTATATACTACCAAAATATCAGAGCTAATAAAAAACTATTTAGACATTTTAACTATTGATAAAAGTAATAATATTATTTATTCCAATAGTTGTATGTGTAAGAAAGAAAAAGAAAATTATAACCCATTCTTTTTCGAATTGTGGAATAAAAGTAATAATATGAAAATAAATAGTATAATATCTTTTTATGATTACTTGTAAAAAATAAAAAATAAACACTCCATATAATATGATTCCAAAAAGAGACTGTATAAGTCGTTTTATAAGTACATTATCGAGAAATCTCTACGAATTACCATACTATGAAATATCTTTTAAAAGCTTTATCAATAACTGTGAGTATTAAATTGCCATTAGAGCTCAAACTTCAAATGTTCTCTCTCTGATATATGATGTGGCCCTCATAAAGTTAGTTCTCAAGATAAAAGGTTATCAATATAACTTTAACAGAGGCGGATCTAGAATGTAGCAAATACATGCGTAGGAGAGCAAGAATACAGTGATGACAATGAGAAATAGTACAAGATGATTTTATTTTCACTCTCCTTCGCATGTATTTGCTACATTCTAGATCCGCCTCTGTTTAATGACATAAATTTAAATTATATTATTATTAAATTATAATTTTTAATGACATAATTTTGTCAACAATGTTATCGCTATACCGATGTGTATCCGCTGACATCTGAGAAAACTACCTTTTGTAATTTCTTATTAATCGAAAGGATTTCGCGTTATACTATTTATAATATAATATTTTGGCGAAAATATAAAACCTTTTCTAAAATGTAATGTTGAGATTTTTGTATTATATATGTATTTAATTGCTATTTTGCGTTAGGTTAAGTTATGTTTTCGCGTAAGCCGTTCACACTTGCGCAAGTGAATTAAAAGAGTTTTAGTGAAGATTGAGGAAGTTAAAAAGATGGTTGAGAAAAAAATCTTACTTGCAATGAGGTATATTGTTCTTTAATATAGTATACGTAGACGAAAGGAAAAAAGAAAACATTTTATTTTTGTACTATACACGGCGTAAAGGCAGTGGTATCTATCATACGCTAGTGCAAGAAATGGCTCTTGGTGATAGAGAATTTTATTTCAAGTATGCACTCATCTTGTTGCGCTGTCATGTTGATTGTGAAAAAAAGCTCTTCGTCTTGTAAAACCTCTTGCGCGCCTTGCGTATTACGTTCACACTACAAAAACCATAAAGCAAGTGTGAAGTAAGAAATCAAATTATTTTGATATTCTTGCTTTACGTTCTGCTTCATTTCTTGTGTTGCTTCCCTTACTTCACGTGCGCTTACACTGTGGCTTGTGAATCAGGCTTAATCACAAACAGTTAACGTTAAATTTAAAATACATGCATTGATTATGAACAATCGACTTCTCAAAATGTAGCTTACTCTAAAGGCAAACAGTTAACGTATATAGAGATATGCCACAAAACCAGAATTCATTAATTACCTTGATAGTAAATACTGCAAACAACAACCATACGTCACTTATGCTGTGAGAAAAACTTGTTTTATTAATTACCTCGTTAAAATTACTCTAAAAGCGAATATTAAACATACATCATTTATGCTACCAAAAGAAAGCTAGTTTAAATGGCGCGCTAAAGTTCGATTGCTCGATGTATGTATGCTGTTTTATAAAATAGTTACTTGTTAAACATCAAGTAACTATGTCAAACCAACAGTCATATGTCAAAAACGACGTTATGCAACATTATTAAAGCCTATACTTCACGCAATAAGGAAATAATAAAACAACTTTTAATCTTTATTGTTGAATTAAGCTGAAAAAGAATTCGACTGTAAAATAATTCGGTTGTAAAAGATCCTAACTTATTTATCCAATCTCCATTTCGTCTAAAAACATACATTTTTAAACTGTATGTTTAAACTTGCTTAAACTGATTTTGTATCTTGTATCTTGACAAATTGATGTCTTTGTAACTATCCCGATAATGATAGATATTTTGAATTAAGTTATAAACAATAACTTAAAAGGTTATACAGTTATACAGGTTTACAGATCCGTGTTAATTTTTGTTTTTTTAGATCACAAAATTCATTATACGAGAAGTACTGAATCAATTTGTAGAAAAGTTCACATTATAATAACGTAAGTTTTGTTAATATTCAATGTCTCGGCTTGGCAATGAATTTTGACCGATAGCTTTACGTTTTGTTCTATTTAAAAATAAATTAAAATGTGAACTTGTTGAAAACAGTTTTTACATAAATGTTAAGTATACCTAAAAATATATATTTTACAATTACAGAAGCGATACATTTAGAAAATTGTGACATCCATCAAATAGCAACCTTCCAAATGTCTGCCTTGCTGCCACCATCCCAACAACCACAAACGTCAGGTACTGATGTTAGTGATAATGAATATTGGATTCGATTGTCTCTTGGTAACAACATACATGGACCACAATCAGTAAGAGATGTGTTACAAAATGATCTGAAGATACCAAATGATGGAAAGTTAGTTCATTCTTGGCTTGCTACTGCAAAACAAAAAGGAACATGTAACATTCAGAAATTTGTGTGGGAGCATTTGATTGGTGCATGTAAAGGAGGCTGCAATCGTCCTTGTAATGGAGAAACAAATCTTGATGAGTTGGACATCACAAGTTTGATCGCTATATTCAACAACGCAGAGCACATCATTCCCTGTCATATTTTATCACATAATAGCATTATTGCTATTAAAACAAAATACAAAACCCCTATTGAATCCACTAAAAGTACTCGAAATGATTTAGCACATTATCCTTTTAAAAAAAGAATGCCTAAACCAGAATTTCATGAAAAATGGATCATAATCAGAAATACGCTGGTGGCGATGGGTTACAAGCAATTAAAATTATTTGATAATCTTGAAACTTGTTCTCTTGATCCTTATCTTGAAAGTAGAGTAAATGTACTTGACGACACTCTCAAGTTTTTGAATGATAATAAATGCAACAGGGATGAATTTGAAGATTTGCTTAAGGAAGTAACAGAAATCAAAAAAGATATATCAAAAGTTAAAGGTATGCGCATTGTCATTCTTTTCAATAATTTTGACTAACTATTACTAAAGTAAAAACCGTTTAAATATAGTTAAAAACCAGTGATTAAGATAAATTACACTTATGTATTAAAATACATTAATGTATGCTATGTATTTTAATACATTAAAATATAAATATATACAAAAATTAAAAAATCAACACTCATATCATAGCATTCACAACACCTCAATTGTACAAGATATCAAACAAGAAATGAATGCACAAACTACACAAAGTAATTAACAAGTAATTACCAAAGCACAGCTTCTGTATTTATCTTTTGTATTTAATGTTGGTGTTATATCTTTAATCATCAAGGCCTCTAGGGTCATTAATCTTTGTTCAAAATTTGATGAACATAAAATATCTACATTGTTAGTATCAAAAGTTGTATGACATTCGAGCATAAATCTACCTTTCTTTAAACTCTCATGAAAGTTAGTCCAAGTGCTACAAGATGGATATATGCGGCAAAGAAAACAATACCCGTCTTCGTTTTATGACCCAATAATTAAAAACACATTAAAAAAAACTTTTCGAACGAAATGTAGGTACTGATACACCAGATGCTGATGAAGAGGAAGTGGAGAAAAAGTTATTGTTTGTTCATTATCGTGGGAGATTATCAGATCATTATGAGAGTGAGTTGAGGAAGTTAAACGCGCCTTGCAAAGTTATTTTCACATTCTAGATCCGCCTCTGGTTTTGTATATCACTTAGACGATAAAATGTTATTCAAGCACATAATCAACATATCAAAGAATGGAATAGATATGTTATTTTACCAAAAACTTTGGTCTCAACTTTGTGTTGGATTCCTTCAGCCTCAGCTCAGATATTGTCCATGTATCTATAATACACCTTTGCCTTACCTTTTATCTTTATATCAAATTTACTCATCCAGTCATTTGCTAAAAGTGGTGGACTGTCCATTGCTAAACCATCGACTTTTTGTAATAAATACCATTTGATAACAAGACTACGTCAGAGCTGCATAGATGTACTAACTCCTTAATTGTCTCTCAATTGGCTAGAGGTTTAGAATATTCACCAGAATACAAAGGTTTAGTGCACTCGTTGATAGCTTCTTTTATTGGAACGTTTGCGTCGAAATTCACCAGTTCTTCATTTTCATTAGATTTAATGTAAACTTGTCCGCAATATCTTTTGTTGATATGTTAATGCTACACTCCTCGATTTTGCAACCTGATTAGCAATATTGTAGTATGCTGAACCAGTCATAGAGAGAACTGGTCGTAGTGGTATATCTGTCTTATGAATCTTTGCTAAACCATACAATTGAACAGGTTGGCTACCAACTGGTTTATGCTTTTGGTTTGATTGATGTTCTTCTTATTTAAAAGATCTTTCAGCGCAGATACAATTCTTTCCTCTTCCTTGAAAATGTTTTTCTTTTTTCCTCGTTTTGACCCATTTTTCAAACTTTTTTGTAATTTCACTCAATCTTTCGTTGTAAGAACTGTTAACAAATTGTTATCCTTGAGGTATTTATTGGTTTTAAATTACGCGAGCTTTTTTTTTTACTACATTTTTTGACATATGTCATATGCTACAGTTTTAATGTTTATATCAGTAATCAATTAATTACAGTGTTATAGATATTAAATGATGGTTTGTCTTGTTTATTAGAAAGTCTCATAAGTTTTTAATTTAATTTTCTCGAATCGAGTATGAAGTATAATTGATGATAATAATTTGATATTGATTATCTGCTTTAAAATGTTTCGATTTAACTCTAATTTGCTGACCAAAGTTTCTAGTTCACCTTTTGCCTTGTACAGTTCCTTTCTCAGTAGTCGAGATTGAAATTTGTGTACCTATTTGTCGTCGAAACATTCGTTTTCTGGGATTCTAAACTTTAGAAACTTTGATATGATACTAGCCTTGAGACAGCTTTCCAAAGTTTTAATACGCAGGTTGTGATTAATCTTTTTACGTGTCAGTTTACGATAATCCAAAAAGTCTCTCTAACTACCACATAGTTTCCATTAAATTGATAATAATTTGTATTATGATTATAAAAACTAATCATTGTTGGTTTTAACTAAACTTGGTTTATACTTGGTAACAATGTTTTGGCATACAAAAACCGTTTAGATAATTATTTGCATAAATCTTGTCAAATAAATAATAAATAAATTCAATTTTCAATTTAGAGAAATTGAAGTACTTTGAGGAACGTCAAGCAGTAACAGATATCTCTGGCAAGAAAAAAAGGTAGGAAGCAATAATTTCTTTTGAAAGAAAGGTTGTTTCGATTTTAATTGCTAACATGTGTGAATAAAAATTTCTTAAGAGAGTCTACCCGTCAAAAATGTCTTACATGCTCAAAACGTCACCTACTTTTTTTCAATATTCATAATAATATCATATATTATTTAAAGTGATAAGTGTTTTACCTTTGTGTTTAATGGTGATCACCTGTTCCACGCACATATAGAAAAGTGGCAAATATATAGGGTGTCCCAATAAAATCTCCGGACAATATTTGACATGCCAAAAATAATTTAATTTATGCGAACTTAAATCGCGTACTCCACGTGGGGTTTGCTGCTTTATTTTTATTGGTTGTAAATTCAAGGAA
Organism: Dendronotus venustus; assembly: GCA_031834005.1. Lineage (NCBI taxonomy): Eukaryota > Metazoa > Mollusca > Gastropoda > Nudibranchia > Dendronotidae > Dendronotus > Dendronotus venustus. The sequence goes on from JAUEKX010057038.1 coordinate 9,436, forward strand.
ACAGAATCGGATTGACTGATGTAGAATAAAGAATATTTACGTTTTTGTTTGTACTGTAATTAAATGTAATTACTTCTGTGCATTAAATTAACATAGGTAAAAGGTAAGTTTTTTTTTATTTAAAAATTATATCATTGGAAAGCTTTAATTTTTCTCTTTCCAATGGTGTGAAAATCGCATTATGAAAAATTTTTATTAACCAGTTAAATTTTTTTTAAGTTTCACGCATTTTATCTTGTATCATCTTTAAGAATTCATTAATAGCTTAATTTAATAAACCCCATAAAAGCAAATCATATAGAATTCCCAAAAGAAAGTCAAATGGACTTTGCATTGGCCACTTAGTTTCAGGAACTAGTAAGTTTTCTAAAATAAAGCAATAGATTATCTCATTGTCTCGAGTGTTGAGTTCACTATATATGGAGTTTACGTAGAATTTACAGGATGATTTTTTAACAGTTAGGTCGCAAACCCCACGTGGGTACGCGATTTACTTTTGCATAAATTAAATTCTTATTGACATACCAAATGTGGTTTTGACATTATTTCCCCCTGTAGTATACGGGGATGATTCTACATTTTATAGATTTTTATAGAAAGAAAATTCTGTATGAAATTGTACTACAGGGATACATCAACAACGCATGGAGAATGTTTTTTCATCCCATTGTATGCACTTCTCATTTTGTTGCAAGTATTTTCCTTAATAAATTTCTTGATAAAATAAAGGAGCACAAAGAGTTCAAAAACTATTAATCTATCAAAGTCTTGCTTGGTTTTGAAAATTGTTTTTATAATACAATCGCAGTATCTGTATAAAGATAACTACACGGACTTTTTGGTATAGAAACAACGAAATTTATCGCTTTATGTGTACTTGTAGGGAAAATCTACTAAATCAAAAATACAAATTATTAATTTCGTTTTTTTATGCATTTTGATTTCTGTAATGTAAGTTGTTTTGATTTTAATTTAATTTTGTAATCTTCATTTAAAATCATTGCATAATTTGGAAGCCGTCTGTATGCTCTATAGCTTACTATACAAGGTTGCTCTTTTATTAAGCAATAGTTGCATACCGCTATTAGTGGAATATTGTAAATTTGTAAAAGACCAATGTTTATTTCTATTACAAAGAATCAAAACATAAACATCTAATTTTTATAACTAGCATAAGCAAACGTCTCTCTGATAAAAAGCTTCATTAGTTTTCAAAATAGCTACAATTTCATTGTACTAATGATAACAATGCAACAATAAAAGAATATATAATGTATCAAATATCTATTCTTGTGTTTCTTGTTGTAATTTTATTCTTTTGATTACACAAAGATACAGTTTTAAAAATTTCGCGTATAGGAAATTCCTTGATATGAGCAAATTGAAATAATCTATCAATTTAAAGTATATACTTAAAGCAACACGTCATAAAAAAGGATTTCGAGCAGCAGGTACGACGAAAACTGTAAGGAAAAGGCGGAATATAAAATCCACACTTAATCCATTTTGAATCGTTTATTGAAGAGTTGATTTCGTTGTGTTAATTAGATAATCTTCATATAATTTATAATTTTTTCTTATAATTTAAAATCCACTTATGAAAAGAGTGTTCATTTTATTCAAAAAGTTAATTAATAAGTTATTCAATAAGATTTATATAAAATATTATCCCTCTTCTTCTTTATTTACTGGAAACTAGGTTTTGTGGGATAATTAATATTAATAAAAATAACTGAAATAATTTATTTATACATTAGTTTTATTTATTTTCTAGTTTAACACGTGGAACAAATTTTAAATACTGAAGATAAAAATCTTAAAGCATTAGGATAATAGATAAATATTAGGAAATTTCATAAAGATTAGGTGCAACAGTTAATTATCTAAAAAAAGACTTATTGATAAAAGACAACTGCAGAGGCATCTTTCTTCTCTCCTCTTATATAGAAAATGTCTCAAGGAAATAATCGTCGCATTTTTTGAATAAACATGTCATCTGACTGATTTTAAATAACATTATGTAATTGTATTTTTTATAGAATTGAATTAATCAGACTGTCACCCAAAAAATGCATTATATCTATGGAGAAGAGTGATGTTGACACTTTAGAAACCCCAAAGATATTTGTTTCAACACCCAATGAGCGCGATCAGATTCCGTTTGAACAAATTACAAGTTTTGATGAAGATTCAGTAACATTTTTTACCCTTGGTGTGAATCTTAAAAGTCAATCTGAATACTGTTTCATCGTTGGTGACGAAGCATCTAACGAAAACTTTTCAAGTAAAACATTTGTCTTAAAAGGTAACTACATAATTTCTTTTAAAAACCCGTTACGATTTTTACGACATTTCACGATTCTGTAGTGAAATTAAATTTTATACAATGAAAATGAAATAAAAAAATAATGAATAATAGATAACTGAGTAAGCTACATCTATTATTCTCTCGCTTGTTCTTATCTTGGAGAATGATATCTGGTTTGTCCTAAATCAGTTTCAAATTCGTTTTCAGAGAGTTCATTATCTAAACACAATATCAATGAATAATTATCCTAGATTATGATGTTGCGTCGTCAATTTTTGCATTAAACGTGGTCTAAAACTTTGCATTCTGAGACTACATGTTATATCTATTCTTCACTCTCTGCACGATGCTTATAAATTAGTGATATAATTTCCTTATCCATCCTGTGTCTAATGGTTTTTGTTATAAATAGTTTTTTTCGTCAGCTACTGTAATTGTATCCTCTGTAACATTGTTAAATTTCTGAGCTACTGCCAATCTCTTGCATCTCTAAATTCAGGTTTTGTAAAAATATATTATTTAAATTCTTTTCTAAGAGTTTATGTTATATGTATTCGAGTAGAGGTACACTGTTTGGTATTGTCTACACATTTCAAATCAGCATGCTCTAATTAGGATGATCTGCTTAATTAAAGTGCGTTAATAAATTTTAAGTATAAAATGTTGTAGCAGTTATACTATTTTCAAAAGATGTAGTAAAGTTTTTAAATTAGATTCGAAATCGGGTTGCTTTATTGTTTGGCGGTATATAACATGGGTGAAAATAACAACAAGTAACGCCAGAAAAAAAGTAATGCCAGATAAAAAACTTTCCCAACATTATACCAAAATTCTATGAAAACAAAATTAGAGGTATGCAATGCGGTTCATAGTAAATTTTAAAAAATCAGAAAGCGAAAGTAAAACAGTTACAATGTTACAATTCTTTTTTTGTTATTGTCCTAGATTAGGCTCAGATTTTCTAAAAATTAAGAAAATTCTCAGTCTAAATTCCTTTATCAATCAGTAAGAAGGAATGAAGTTTATAATAAAATATTATTATAGAAATAGAAAACACCATTTGTTCCTTTTTACATATATTGCACCAAGGAGTAATAAGAGTATGATAAGGGAATTGACAGACAAGATGATTTTTACTTCAACGCAGTGAGTTATTATTATCATTATTTATTATTATTTTTAAAGGTTTACATTTCAACAAATAAATGCTGCTATCAATATGCTACCTGTCAAAAAAGTATATAAACATATCTAATAACAAATTAAAATTAAATCCTATATTCTAATACTAAAATCACTTAGAAAACAATATGCAATTAAGATATATTCCCTAAAATGTTTTTTATGTACATGTCTGAAATTCTCTTTGAAATTAAACAGAGATCGTTTAAAAATATAGCTCCTTGAAATTAGAGCACAATTTTTCTATTACTTTTCTCCTTCGTGCTTTTGTAGATGGAGCTACCATAATTATTCCTAAACCTATTCAAACTTGAATATGCTTTGAGTACGCAAAAGTACTCTCTGGTGCCTAATAGACGTCCCCCACCCCTCCCCCACTAATTAATTTTTTCGATATTTTTCCATCCAGGACATTCTTATTCGAACCCCCCCCCCTCCCCTAGCTATTAGCTTTTGGGGAATTTTCTAACATTTTGGGATTCTGTCAGTTTTTGTTAATTAAGTTGTTT
>JAUEKX010057149.1:1701-13427 GCA_031834005.1 Dendronotus venustus
TTTCTAATCTTTAATATCTTCTGTTAAACTATATAATATATTTCATCGTTTCGTTTATGTATATTTATGGTCCAGTTTTATATTATTGAGTTATTATTTTGTTTGATTCTAGTTTTAGTGAAATAAATTTACCTCCTTTTTCTTTATAATGAAAAGAAGAAGATAATCAGAGCTATATTCTCAGTGTTCTCTTACTAGCTAAATACAATTGCTGTCTGACATTGGATCATCGTTGAATAATATAAGCTTAGTCTGCTACAGTACGTTTCAACGAAGCACTTAATGAACGAGTTCTTAAGTTCTTTTTACTACTTCGGGGTCATTCCTATAAAAAGAAGTAATTATTAAGAGCTTTTAAAAATACCACAATTTTTTCAATAAAACGCTGATAACTACGAGCTTCTATACTTCATAAAAGGTGATGGATTTGCTTACGAAAAAGGGAGAGCAACTCTTCTGAAGAGGAAAAATAATAAACAATATATTTACTGAGACAAAACCAATTTGAAGTCTTGCATTAAGACATGGAAAATTAGAAATTATTGATTTCGCTGAAGAGATTGTTTCCCTTCCTTGGTTCAATTCCAAACAAGTAATTGAGGCAAAACATTTTTCAGTTACAAAGAAGCCGACTTGTTCATCAGCCAGCTTACACACAGTTTTTACAAAATAAAACATTGGAAAAATAGTTACGGCTTGAACTGCGGAATGGAAATATTTAAAGGGATTTCTGCATAAGGGATTTCCAGTCAAACTTATAAAAATTCCAAGAGCATTCCATTTACACTTCTGTTCGTTTGCCATTTTCCACTTTTTCCTCGCCTGATTAGTTTATACGCACCAAGTTGAGAAATTACAAAAAAACACATGAAAACTAAAACAGGCTTTCGTAGCACTTTTATATATTTTACTAATCGGTCACTTTGTTTGAAAAATGGAGAAAAATAGTCTTTGTAACCCCTGACATGGCATGTTTCTTTATTTGTGTGCTTTTCTTTGTAGAAATACAGTTAAATACAGATAAAGTCTTAGTTATTACTGGAAGGTCGGATGTGGATGGAGGTAAAAATGAGGATTTTCATTGCTAATATCTTGTGAACTAAGAGCTTTTTTGGAAAATAATTAAAACTTTCATAAAGTAACTTTTTGAGATATATAACATATCAAAAAAAGAATTATGTAGGAATCCCTTTAATGATGATAAAATTCAATTTTAAAGTCGAATCTTGTCATTATCATTATCATGCAAATGTTGAAAAAGAAAGTGCTATGCTTTTTATAAAAACTTTTATCTCAAAGCTGATGAGTTTGGTTTAGTAGAAACTGTTTCTTTGGTGAGTATGGTTTTGATGTTGATTGTTGTTGCACTCTTCTGGAAGTATCGAACAACTCCAATTGTTGTTGAATAACCGTCTTACAACTTGAATCTCATATCACATTAGCTGTTACTTTGCTTTTTAGAAATAAAAAAGCATTTTTATTTTTGGCTAAGTGGTGAGCTTATAAACCTTAAAACATTGCGTCAGGCAAAGAAGACCGATATCAAAAAGTAGATAGTCATTGTTTTCGTTGACAATGGGGATAAAATATCCATAATAAAAACTTATTTCCTGCTTTAGTTTTTATATACTGCAGTTTACATACTGATTTATGTCACAATAATTGTCACTGACGATCACTATTATGGCCACATATAACCACCGAAAAATGGATACATACACGTAAAAAATTGAAAACAAGTCAGGGGCTACATAATTCAACGGAATTATTTTGCAACGGAATTATATGTTCTTTACTGCATGTCTTTAAAGCATAAACATTAATATAGATACGAATACATGTATACAAAGATAGATTACTGGCTTACATGTATTTTATAAAATATATGTAATTTGAACAATTTTCATAATAATGTTTTTTATTTGATTTTAGCTTGTTGATGTAAGCAAATGTTGCTGAAAATTAAGACAAACCAGAATTCTGTTAAATCTTTTGAATGTTTCTTATAAAATCATCTTTGAACACCCTGAACCCAAAACCAATCCAATATTGACATTAATTCTATTATGCATAAATATGAAATACATGTTAAACTTATGTTTCTGTAGATAAGCATACCAACATTTTCACTCCTTTTTATGGACAGAAGACCAGCATTTTTAATCAAACTATAGAATAATGTTGTCATCTTCAAGTAGATTATTTGGTGAGTCATATTCTGCAATCTGTCCTTTGTCTAAAACCAACACCCTAAGAAAGTATAAAAGATATATAAATTCTATAATATCATACTATATATAGTTTATATAATTTAACCTTATAATATTATATATTATATAATCTAAGATATAATACTATGTCTTTCAGCTCTGTTTGTAACCTTGCGTGAAGCCGCGTTGCGGAATATAGGCTACCCAAAAAACTTAAACCAATAATATGCTATTAATATTGCGTGACAGTATTTGTTATCGACCAGACGGAACCAAGCTTTATTGAGATGACAATGAACTAGTGAAGGTAGACAATTAGCATGCCTTAGGTCTAAAGTAGAAATGCTAATCAGGAGATTATGCCGGTTCAAATCATACAAGAACTATATTGTTTAAGAACTATATATGCTTTGAAATTATCTATTTTGACAACATTATATAGTTAAAGAAGCTTTTGCAAAAGAGTAATTTTAAGATTGCTAGAGGTGACTTTTTGTTAAGATATTAACCTATGGAAAGCCAATAGGTAACATTAAGACAGATGTTGTACTTTAATTAATCAAATTATTTAATTGTTTTTTAAGCCTTTCAAATTACATCGTCTATTATCTCAACTTATCGTACAAAATTGTCTGCTATAACGGCTTTCCCAAACTACATAATAGACAACTTTCAAGACAATTAAAAGAATTGTGATTGTTTTAAATAAAGTAGTATGTCACCTATGAACCTTACTTGGTCTGGACATATTGTTTTTTAAATCTTGGAGCTAAATGCATAGTAGGCCCGCTAGGAATATCTCAAGATTGGTGTAGGCTAATAAATTTAATAATCATGTTCATTAAAAAGTGATTAACATGGGAACTATAAGAACTCATTTTAAAGTGCTAAAATTGTAAAAATACTTTTCAAAAATGTTATCCAATTTATGAACGAAAGAGATTACTTTATTCTGATTTGATACTCTGAATGCAAATTATATTTATAAACAAACAACTAGCATATTCTAAATCAACTCCTAGGCCAAATTTGAATGACATCATGACAGGCTGTCGGTCATAGTGACTAAGCAAAGTTATGTTAAATACCAGTTTGAAATTGTAAGATATTTATTGATATTGAAAAACTATAAAAGCGTTTATCAAACAGGTTATTGAAATCTTTAATCAATCGAGAAAGTAAAAACCACCAACCCCACTAAAAGGAAGTAATTCTAAGTTACAACAATCGCCGGTCTGTTGATTAATTTAATTGAAAGTTTAATGACCGAAAAATGCCAAAATGGACAACAAAACTATAAATTTGAAATTCATTCATGAAAGTCGATACTCGCAAAACGTATGATTTGCGGCAAAAAAACACCTTCAAAAAATTTCTATTTACAGAACTTACTTACTTTAAATTACTTTATTAAAGAAAATTTTTCTTTTCAAAAACTTGAGGAGAAAGTAAAATGTTTATTTGAATCATAAACTGATCTTATTTTACATTTCTGTTTCAATAAAGAAATCAGTTGTAGCAAAATATACCCAACGACAGAGAAGAATTAGATTTCGAGGTATTTCTCAATTCTGCTTGAGTACATGGATTAATTTTTGCTTTTTTTTGCGGATTTTAGAATTTGGTACACGCAATTACTGATTTTCCGCAAAATGTTTCTATATCTCTATAGTGCTGATAATAGGCTTTAGAGATTGGAATCAAGCTATATCTAAATCTGTGACTTTGAAGAAACAAAGATTGGTTTTCGTGATTCTTTCCAGCATTTGATCCAATACGAATGCATGTTTATTTAAGAGTAAATACACATATAATTTACCTAATATGTAATAATTTATGTCATAGTTTTATGTGCATATACTACTAGTTTAAAAAATAGTAAGCATATTTTTGTTAACACATATTTGCGTTATATTTGCTCTGAATTCCTGCGCTTTGTTTCAAGATTAAAAAAATAATATCCTCCCGATATTAGCTAAATTTTCTTTTATAAATTTATATTTTAAACAAAGCACATTTTCTTACGGTTTTTTTAATTATTCGATTTTTTTATTACGGACTTAGTAAAAGGTTTTTTTATTTAAAAAAAAAAATTATATTTTTGCAAAATGATATTTGTTAATGGATTTATTTTTTAATCATTTGTATCAAAATAAATTTTTGAGTCTTCTAAAAAAAATAAAAGTAAAAAGTGCAACAGTCCTCAATAGCCATGATAAAATGATTGCCGAAATTCATTTCCAATTTCCAAAATCATGACTCTTCACTCCCTTTACCTTCCTTCATCTCTTTCTTTCAATTTTTAAAACGATGTGTAATCACGTTTTCAACATCGGAAAAGCCTCTTTATGAAAATAAACAGAAGCCCTAATAATGAACAGAATTTACAAAAAAAGGAATATTAATGTATATAACTTTTAATAATAAAAATAGTTTTTAATAATAAGAGTAATTTTTATAAGCAACACTACTCTTACATTAAATTAATGATTAAGCAACTTGTACCGTGAAATTAACAACTGGAAAAGTTAAAATTGTCGTAAGTTTAATCGTTGAGTTTAGTTTTACAGAAAACGTTGGACGTAGGACGTAGGCATTAAGAAATATTTTTTAAGAGAGCATATTTTTGTTTGCTCTTCAAACTCATATTCTGAATTCAAAATTCAAAATGTAATTCAGACTTGACCCTACGACTTTCAGGCTGGGTGAGATTATCGGACGTTGAGAAGAATATGAACATTCTTACAAATTTTTTGTGAGGTTAAGAAGACCTTTGGTTCAGGAGTTAACTAATATCAGAATTAACTAAATCGGACCTTTTTTGCGATATGGCCGAAAATGCAGTGTATGGAAACCGCCCTTTAGAACCGTGACCGATTATTAATTAGAATAATAAAAGTTAATAAATAATAACAAAAATTTCATTTCAATTTCAATAGGACAGAGAGATCATATTTTGTTTATTATAAGTTCCTTCGATTAATTTGATGGTGACAATGAGCGACAATGAGTGACAATGAACGAGAATAAGCGACAATGAGTTACATGCTATGTTCAGTTTTTAGTAAATACAAACTTTTTAAAATGGAACTAATGTTTACTAATTTTGACTGCGTGTCGATCATTTTCAATCATTGTCGCTCATCGTCACTCATTGTCGCACATTGTCGCTCATTGTCACACATTTTATGACTCATTGTCGGTCATTGTCACTCGTTGTAGGTAATTGTCGGTCATTGTCACACATTTTATGGCTCATTGTTGCTCATTGTCGGTCATTGTCACTCATTGGCGCTCATTGTCACTTATTGTTGCTCATTGTCACTTATTGTCGCTCGTTGTGTGTTTTAGTGTAAGCCCATACACTACATCTCATTATTAAAAGAAACAAAGCCTAACAAACGCATGATTTAAACGATCAAGTGAGTTCGCTCTCTATCATTTTCTAGCTCGTTGGAGCAAAAAAAATAATTTTGTAAATTATGTAAACTATTAAGTTTTTAAAATTCTATAAATCTTTTTTCAATGATGATAACTATAGTTAGTATATTGTTTGCATAATTATTGCTTATAGTTTTTACAGTTATAACGAATTGATTTTTCATTTGACATGCTTATTATTAAACCGGTGAAGTCGCTCATTGTCGCTCATTGTGTGTTTTAGTGTAACCCGTAGTGTTCGATAGTTACACACTTCCCATTGCGATTAAAAAAAATATTTATCACGTGATCTAGTTTCGACCAATAAAAAACAATAAGTGCTAAGTAAACAACACACAGATAAGATAAGAATTGGGATCAAAAGACTGCAACGGATCAAGACTTCGTCACAAAAGAACAGCGTAAGTTTGCTCTTTATCAATTTTCTAGCCTGTTCCTTGAACTGAGCACCATCTTTTCTTAGTAATAAATATAATATCATAGATTGATTTGCTTAGCTTTCGAAAACAGAAAATCACAATCACAATTACTAAATAAGAAATAAAAATGAAAAATATACAAGAGACCCCTAGAGAATTGAATGTACAATCTAATATTACCTGGTTGGTTATTCAAAAAGACATATGTATCATAAAGTGAACCTTGAATACATTAACAATATATTAATAATATTAAAATATTAATTTACAGAATAATAATAGTAATAGCAGTAGAGCCTACAGGGACCTGAAGTCTGTAATAACACTTTATTACTAGTTAAATTCTGACATAACATGTAAATATACATACATATAGATATAAAATTAATATTATATATTGAAAATTAATACTATTGACAAAAAAACCTCCCTAATTCTACTCAGAATAGTAACAAAGTTGATTAGTTTCTACATTGACATACTCAAATGTTAGACTGTTTAATGTTAATTATTTATATACCTGAATTGCATCTTGGCTTACCTTACTCAATCACTAATATCGATACTCTGTTTATCAATCTAGCAAAGCGAAACGACCCTCATTTGAAAACAGCTTACTTGATTAAGCTAAAACTATAGTTATTTACAGATTAATTTGATTGAAGTTCAGAGAACACCTTTACATATAAGCCATAATGTCAAAAAGATGTCAAATTAACCAAGAAATATAGTGTAATGAATTGGAGAAATAAACATGCTTAAACATGATAAATTGCTACAGATATCGCTTAGAGACTTCAGAAAAAATGATAGTATTATCTCATTCAGCATTGTTTTATTAATTATTGGACGATCTACGCTACATTGAAATCTATGAAAATCCAATTAGAAACAATTTTGCTTAATTTCAGTAAATTATCTACTGTATGGATTCCTGACAAAATTCATACCATACTACATTCAGTAAAAGCACAATTTAAGACTGATGGAATTGCTTCTGAAGTTTTTTCTGCCGCTTTGCATTAAACGCTGCAACTGTGTTCAATTCTGGCTTGAAAAGAATAATGTACACTTTGTATGAATACAACAACAAGAAATGAGTGAAATTCAACAACATCACACAAGTATATAAAATGATATCTCTGATGTGGGATTGACCTTGAGCTGCATAAATGGCAACAGCCGCACTCAAAACGATTATAGATGTAAACGAGGAATAGATGACATGTGTTGTTTCTTTGAAGTAAGAAGGTAGATTTATTGATCTGAGAGCTTGCACACCATTTGCCAATACCAAAATCAAAATAAAAGATAATTGGATGAGAATGTGAATATTGTTGCTGCATGTTATATCGCGAATGTACTCCCCTGCATCTTCGATCAGAATATGTTTTACTTCAGGTGGATGATCCACGTTGGAAACTATGAAAATTGCAACGTCGACAATAACCAATAATGCTGTGATAAGCCATTCAAGAACACCAATAAATCTTCTCTCATTTTCGGTGTGCTTGTTTTTCGAGTTAAAAATAATGAGGAGTTTTTGCGTCTTCCCAAGGTTGATGGAAACAGTTAGGGTGAAAAAGATTCCAACAGTGAGAGGTCTAAAAGTACACTTCAGTATAGTGGGCTTTCCGAAAAAAAGATATAGCGAAGTAATAGTTAATGCAAGATGAGATGCAAGCTGTAAGACGGTTATTGGTCGGTTTGCATGTTGAACGATTGGAGTTGCTCGATACTTCCAGAAGAGTGCAACAACAATCAACATCAAAACAATACTCACCAACGATATAATCACCAGAAAAATATATTCATCAATTCTGAGGTAATTGATTTCGTAAGGATCATAACACTGTGTTCCTTCAATGTTTGTTATTCTTGGATAATGACAAAACTCACATTTAGAGTTGCCCTTAACGTCCTTAAATGTTTTCAAAGGACATATTTGGCAGTTCCAGCCATAGCTGTTTTGCCAATGTTTATCTCTATAAAAACCGTGTGTAAGCTCCTGTCCTGGTAGGCAGGTCGGCATTTTTAGATTGCAAAAGGGCTTTGCTTCTATTGCTTGTTTGGGATTGAACCAAGGAAGGGTAAGTAATCTTTTAGGCGACAACAAATACTTGTAATTCGATCTTTTCCACAACTTAACGAGATTCTTCAAAGTATGTTTGTTCGAAACAAACTTATTTTTTATAAATTGTTTGGCCATTAAAGGAATATTCTTCCATTGTTCGTAAGTGATGTCATCGCCATTTTTGTAGTTTGCATGAGAATACTACCAAATCTATCAGCGTTATCTTGAAAAATCTTCGTATCTTTAAGTGCTCTAAATACTTGTTCATTTTTGTAAAAATTATCATCAAAGTAGTAAAAAAAGTTTAAGAATTCGCCTATTGAATGCTCTCCTGGAACATTTCTTAGCAGATATATCCCGAAACGATTCGGTAATGTTCCTAAGTCAGACAGTAATTGTATTTGGCTGGTAAGAGGTCGCTCAAAAGGAACCATGAATATGCGTTCTTTTTCATAAATAGGATTTACAATAGGGTTGGAGGTAAATTCATGAACACTGAAACCAGATCCGTACAAAAAAATAACTCTCAAATTTGGATCTTGCAAAATGAGCTGCATGGTTTTATTAATAGAAACAGGGTCTCGGTAATCAACCAGAATCTCCTTGTAGCAATTTTCATGATGCTTCAAATCCAAGTTAGCATAAAAGCAAAATGCAGAATTTTTACGATCTGAACAGGGTTTTTCAAAATTTTGTTTGTCTTCATCGAATTCTCTGAGATAAAGAAACCCTACATATGTCATATTATAATTATTCTTAAGATTCATTATTCCAGTTCGATGAACCTCAGCCTCAAAACTAGCCTCGAAGCTGAATACGAATGTTGTTTTGTCAAGAAGTGGTATTGGGTACATCGGTTGTGAGGTGATTGCAACTAATATGATATCCGTTGTCAACAGCATGGAGGCAATTATTCTTGTGAGCTCAAACGAAACGTAAGTGAAAATCAAAAAGCCTTCAGAAACTTTTAATTCAGTTGCTGTTGATGTCTGTTTGCTTATACATTGTCCAGTGAGATTCAATTTTCTATCAATTGTCACATTGAGCATCGTATCAATAACAATTCTTTCATTGTTCTTCATATTCAAATTGCAAAAGTTGAATTTATGTCTTCTCTTTGTGTATGCCGCTCTCATACGCTCTTCGTTTACTTTTGCATTTTCACAAAGATATTCCTTCCCAGGCTTGCAATTAGATGTTGAAAACAAAGCAAGAGTATCGCCCCATTCTACGAGGGCATTTGATGCTGCAATACACCAAATAATAACAAAGAATTTACATTGCTTCATTACTAGCTCTTAATATATTCTGTAAGGAAAAATAAAATTTCTCGTGTTTAGAACTGGATTAAAAACAACACCAAAATAACAAGCCAAACAATATTTTTTTGTAAAAGATTACTCGACTGGTGAACGAGTTTCGCCATAGGTGGTGCTCCGTGTAGTTGAAGAAGTTATTACTCAAGTTTATCATTCTGCATTTCTACATTGGTGTGATATTAATAAAAATTGACAAAATGCTTTAGCACGCAAACTGGAAAATAACATGTAACTACAGTTTGTATCTATAAGAATAGAACTCAGTTTGCAAAGAAATAATTATAATATGGTCTCTTGGGATGTTGTGCATTGCTATGAGCAAACCAGATGGTTTCCTATTAGAATTCCCTTTAGTCTTAAATAAGCTTCTAAATATATGAAAAAATTTTCTATAGCAATTCAAAATGCTATTTCCTTTTTCTAAAGGTTTTATTATAATAATTGCATGCTGTATTGAACCCTCTCAACAATTAACTTACTGTATTCTCTCTAATTAGGGCCCCACTCTAATAAGCTTCAGCAAGGGCAGTTATATTTTTACTTTTAATTATTTTTTTCTGTTTATAGTTTTACATATCAAAATAATCTCTCTATTACTATCTATTTTAGATAAGCTTATCTCACTAATTATTTTCGCTCTTCTACACATGGCCATCTTTTTAAAATTATCTTTTCCCCACGTAATCGAAGTATATTGTAAATTTTACGCTTACTTAGAAATAGACGTAAATCGCTGGAAGATTTCCCAAGAATTACTAAACAAACGCTGCTTGAATTCAAGAAAGTGTAACTTCTCCGCAGATGGATAAGAAGTGACAAAAATCGATTCAAATAAAAGAGGCAGACCTTCTTTGTTGCCTGAAATTTTGAAGAAGAAAACTCTCGCAGATGTTACGAATCTGTAATTGAAAGGTTCACCAATCAGTAATAGCGTGATTAATGCTGTTTCCAGTGGAATAGTCAAGGCAAATAAAAGAACAATGTTTTGTAGAATTTGGCGTACCTTTGTCATTTAATCAAAATTGGGCTAGAAATATATTGTATCGAATGAACTGGCAAACAGATGAAAATACGGATTAAAACAACATGGAATGTTCCCTAATGGAAGAATAAAGGTTTACATTCCAAAGAAAGAAAAAGCAATTAGTTCATTGAAACGCGATCTCAACAACTTTAATGATGAATTTTAACTAAACATCACTATTATTGCACTGGAAAAACCACCTTAGAAATCAAGGGCACCTAAGCTGTTCTAGTTGTTGGCAAAGGAAAACAAAAACAGATCACAGACACCTTCACTATCTCTCCTGATGGTAAATTTTCTTTCAATGCACTTTATATATGGTAGAAAATCTAAAATCATGTCATCGAACTGGATTAGATTTTCTAGATGGCTTCGCATTATCAAATTACCCAATCTTTGGAGCAAAGAAGATCTTGTGAGAAAACATCTTGGGAACAATCCTGTTTTTTGGACGATGTTTTCAAAGTTCAATCAACCGATCGCGTTTTAACACAATGAGCGAAAGTTATACTACATGTTTTCGTACCACTGAACTTAACAAATTGTTTTCAGCCCTTTTGATCTCAAAATCAATCGTTTTGTAAAACAATTCTTGAAACGAAAGTTAGAGTCGTGGTACGCCAAAAAAATGAACCAATAAATTGAATCGTCGGAGATTGCAGATAAAATTTCCAAAATAAGGCAAAAACATCTGAACTTATTTTGTCTCAAAAATATTTTGTTCCAGATTTTTTTAATAGACTGCAAATAAATGGTACATAAACAACTTCTAAACATAAGCTTTTGTCATCCAAACCATTCCCACCCCATAACTTCACAACGTCAAGACTTGAAAGACCACACTTTCTGAATAGCCAAACGTATAAACAATCAAACATTATTTTCTAACAGTTTGCAAAGCTAACGTCCCACGAAGAATATGGATGATAAAGGAAGTAGACAACCACTGTCAAACATAACCTGGATAGTTAGACAAGAGATGTCGGCAGTGATTCCCGGAAAACTGCCCCCGGGAAAATTGCCCCCCGGAAAATTGCCCCCCAAGAAAACTGCTCCCCCGGAAAACTGCCTCCCGGAAAATTGCCCCCCAAGAAAATTGCCCCCCGGGAAAACTGCCCCCCGGAAAATTGCCCCCCGGGAAATTGCCACCCAGGAAAATTGCCCCCCGGAAAACTGCCCCCGGAAAATTGCCCCCCAAGAAAACTGCCCGCGGGAAAATTGCCCCCCATGAAAGTTGAC
>JAUEKX010057260.1:0-13421 GCA_031834005.1 Dendronotus venustus
TTTCGAACTCTTTGAAAATATTCGAACTTTTGACATTCGATTATCAAACAAAAAGGTCGTGCAAAAAGACCCTAAAGTCCCTAAGGCAAAGAACAGTTCGATATAGAGAGAGAAATAGTCACGCGGGACCAAGAACTTCGTTCGAGATAGAGAAGTTCGAGATAGATAGATAAAAATAGCTTGGAGCGTTCACAAATGTCTAAGGGACCGAGAGAATTGTTCGAGATAGAGAGAAGTTCGAGATAGAGGGTAGTCGAAATAGGGAGAGTCCACTGTATGTGTTACTCAATAGGAAGGAAAATCAATCTCGGTTTGATCTGTAAATAAGTACTATGTAAAATAATCT
The DNA here is from genome assembly GCA_031834005.1 of Dendronotus venustus. NCBI lineage: Eukaryota > Metazoa > Mollusca > Gastropoda > Nudibranchia > Dendronotidae > Dendronotus > Dendronotus venustus. The sequence continues at coordinate 347 of JAUEKX010057260.1, forward strand.
GATGGGAAGTTTTTAAGACCAGTTTTCCAGAAATTCAAACATGGATGTCAGTTGTCATCCAACCTCCAACCGCCTTTCAGAAGCTGTTTCAGAGAAACCAACTTAATAGTTCAGTAATGTGCATTAAAAAACAATCAATAGGCCATATTTAAACAACATTAATACTTCCGTTAAGAGGAAACAAACAGCAATTCAATATTTTTGTATACTGGTTTTAATTGATAGTCAATTTATCATTAAGAAGAGCTTTCAACAACTGAATACCTTAGTAATGTACATTTATAAACAACGAGGTTTTTTTGGATTAAATTAAAATATTCGATTAAGAGGAAACAAATCAACTATTTAATTTTTGCGCAAACGAGAAAAATATTTGTGTGTGTGCGTGCGTGTGTGAGAGAGAACAAAGAGAAACAATCTTTTTAACAAACCGTAAATGCTCGATTTAGTGCCCCTCCCCTTCCTTTTCAATATTTTTAATAAGCGCCCCCGGGGCGGAATACAATATTAGATCTAAAGGGGGCGCTTATTTGAGTTTTGGGTGATATATTATATCAATTTGTATATAGGTCTTACAGTTATTTTGAAAAAAATTAAAAGTCGAGTGACTAAAACTAAGAATTTTTTATAAGCGCCTCTCTCGAATAAGCGCCCCCCTAAAAGTTAAAATTTTAAATAAGCGCCTAATTCGAGCATTTACGTATATATAAAAAATACGCGTAATAAAAAGAGAGAAACTTAACTTTCCATGACTCGCTTAATAACGTAATTGTGCAAGGAGAAGAGCTTTCGTAAATGTTTCGTTGACAAATATTTTGTGAAATAAACTTTCGCAAAAATGGCAAAAAAATATCATAACAATTTTATAAAAATAAAATTCTAAACGAAAGTGTGCTCCCGCTGTGCAGGACAGGATCATTAAAATTGCTTTCGTAGTGTAATGACTACCACATCGAAACGTCTCAAATACGTCAGCCAGCAGCAACACGTCCGTCTTTAAGTACATGTCATGATAACACCCTAGCGTATCTTCTTCCATAGTATTCCACACACTTTGAGCATGTTCATATTCTTTATCACTGATACCCTTCATATTTAATTTCCTGTAAAAGGCTTCCTTAGGTGGAAGTTCTTTCAATAACTAAAAATAAAAGGGAAGGAATACCACAGAAAACACAAGATTTTTAGAAATAGCTCGCGAAATTCGTTTTTTTCTCCCTAATGAGCAATGAGGAGGTTATAACAGTCATCAAATAACTCAATCCAAAAAAGGCAAACGGACCTAACAATATACCTCAAAGCGTCCTAGGTGCAGTTTTGGTAGACATGTTCAATATTTCACGAAAAAAGCTAATTCCCTAAACTATTGAAGATAGTCAAAATTATCCCAATATTTAAGAACAAAAGGCTCGCCACAAGAATCTAGTAATTACCGTCCAATCTCACTTTTGTCAAATATTAACAAGATGTTTGAAAAACGTGTTCATAAAAAAGTAATCAACTTCCTCGATTTGAGTAAAAGCATGTTTTGCACTCTTCATTTGTTGTTCTACTTTACTTTTTATTCAGACTTAAGTTATGTATAAAATTCTTGTCGAAAAGATTTTCCACTCAAAAAGCGTTTTCCGCCGAAATTGAAAAATTTGTCCGAAGTTTTTCTTCCGAAGTTGTTCTGACGAAAGTTTTCGTCAAAGTTTTCGGGTGAAAAACCGTCCCTTTGTGCGTATAGATATGGATGTTTTGGATGTTATAGAATTTTTATAAATTGTTGTTGATTTTGTTATATGGGATATTTTATTTGGATTTGCAAAACGAATAAACAAATTTTGATCCTGAAAATGATGTTATGGTGGCAAAATAGATTAGGAAATATCAAGCTGATAAGGGTTAATAATAAGGCCTCCCAGCTATTTAATACAGAATTACACATGAACTCTGGTAAATTAATGGTAAATTTCCCTCATGTTTTCTGAAGCTTAGAGATTGTTCAAAAATAATTCTTGAAATTATTTTATCCCAAATTACGTTTATTAGTACCAACTATTTGTGTTTTGTGTTACGTAAATATTTTTTAATAGTATGCGTTAGTAAGGTATCATTTTGTTGCAATATTTGTATAGATAACTTTACATTAACATTACGTTTAGACAACTTCAAAATGTCAAACAAACTCTAATAATTCCATTCCACTATCATGCTTATGATTCGCTTGAAAATATGGACTCACATTCACTATCTGAAATATTATTGACTAATTTGAGAAAGATTTGTAAACAAATCCCAATATTACCGCGCTCATATTAGAGCCTGTTTACTTCGATTTGGTTTATTGTTCTACATGCTGGTCTTATTTTATATTATGTGCCCAAGTGCCATATTTGTGGAAGAAGTATTTGCATCAGGTGGTATACGTAGAAGATCTAATATTATCAAGGTAAAGTAAAACACAAAAAACAAAACATGTTTTGAGTATTAACACAAGAAACATTGAAATCAAACAGACTGTGAGACATACACAAAATACCAAATACTAAAAACAATATATTTCATAGTAGATAGAATATAATAACAATATGATGAATCAAAATTCTTGTAGTATGGTATAGTTTCACAATGTTAAAAATGTTATTATTTATCGCCGTCGTCGATTAGCTGATATTAGAAAACATGAAGATATTATTGACACTTATCTTCAAGTCTATATTCTTCCAGTTAGTAGCTTTTGAAGAAAATATCTCCATTGATTGCTTCGGCTATAATGACTATGGATTTGGCAATAACAGATGGTACAACAGTGGTAACCAACCAATTGCACCTCCACCACTGCGAGAAAAAGCAGCATCACTAAAGCAGCGCCGAGAAACCAATGGCAACCAAGAAGACGACGATTTTAAGAAAGTACATGACAAATGGAATGTTAGTTATTTCAAAGACAAAATTAATAAGTACAAAGACGCAACTGCGATTTCTTTGAAAGGCCGTTCGAAGGATGTTTTAGACGAAAATCTGTTCCCCATTATAAGCAAAAACTTATACATCAAAATACAAATCGTTGATTGCTTGTATGCACACAACAAGATCCGCCGCTTGTACGGTTTGGAGGATGTCTTATGGAACGATATATTGTCATATGGTGCAGAGACTTGGGCACTGACTCTGGCCGAGCGTGGAAAAGGACAGGTGCACAGCCCTCAACCTGACAGATATGATTTAAGATATGGTGAGAACATCTGGGGTATGGATGGCCAAAAAAGAATACAGAATTGCAGTGACGCTGTAAGCTCTTGGTACAGGTGAGCTTCTATATAATATGTATGTACTGTACTGCTTTATCCTCCTTCTGTATATGCAATAGGCTATTTTTTAATTCGTTTGAAATGAAACAAAATAACTCTATTTTTCAATTTTACTCATTCTCTTCTATTAAATATAGTTGTATTTACATTTGTATTTATACCTGCAATTTTCATAAATCTTCGAAAAAGCAGTTATGTTATTAATTAAAAAGTTTGCGGAAAGGATTTTCAGCGTGCAAGTTAAAACTTGAAAAGAAATGATTATTGTTATTGTTTTATTATATATATTGTTTTAGCGAATATAAATACTTCAATTATTCTGACCCCAAGTGGACTTATGACAACGCTCATTTCTTGCAGCTCGTATGGCCGGATACGAAATACATTGGTGTCGGTATCGCTTATACTGATCAAAACGTTGCAGAAAACTACATTGTCGCACGCTACATGGCTGGAGTGCAATCAGAGTGCATTCATATTGTCAAAGAACCAGAGAGTATGACTTACCTAGATAGTGCGCACGACGTTAGAACGATGTTGTATGGACGTTAATACGATATCAAAACAACAAAACGAAAAGTCGTAATAGCTTTGTTCTAACGACATGTGCCGTCTGGGAATATTTAATTCGATTTTATTTTATTTAATTAATCGAAAAGAATAATTAATGAAAAAATCCCATTATAGTTTCTATAAACTCAGTACGTCTTGTAAAAAAAAAAACAGTTTTTTGAAGATAAAGAAAATTCGCGATTTGAGAAATATACTTTTCTCTCTCGGAAAAGAACCTTCCGGTTTTGTTGATTTAAAATTTTAAAAGGCATAAATTTGAAACTAGACAAAAGCACAAAAGGTATAGTAATCTGTCCCCTACTAGCCTCTCCGTTATTAGAGTAATTTACTTCCATTAAGATTTTTTATAACAATATGAGAACACTAGGTTCCTTGGCTAATAAGTGAAGAACGTGTTGAGAACATTTGAGGCTTTATCGAGATTTGTTAATAATAATTTGGCAATTTCGGAATTTTGTTTTTGTGAAGTTATTTCTAGATTTTTTATAAATATTTCGAGACCTTTTATTTCTTTAAAGAGTTTTTCAATATTTCGAGCTATTTATAAATTTAATTTATTTTCGCGCGTGGCACTCCTCGGCTTCTGTATGTAATACACAATGAAATTTTGTATGTAATTAAATCTTTAATGCCTGAAGATTTCTTACCCACATTATTGGCAGACTTTGTTTTTACTGATAAGGTAGCATGTTTTTCTAATTCTATTTTTGTTTCATAGAGGAAGTGCTTTCAGAACTTTCTAGGAAAGATTTAATTTCAAAAGGACCACCGGCGGAACCAGTAATTCAACCGGTACATATCGATGGTGATGGTGGATGGACCAACTGGTTTCCAGTGTCCGCATGTAGTGTAAGCATGTCCGCATATATATTATGCACGGTTTCTTTTAAGCATCTTTTTTCAAAGCTACCATGTACAAATGTGAAACAACAAAATAACATTCTTTGACAGATATATATTGTAAAACTTGGTAAAATGTTTTCATAGTTTTTGTTTGAAGATCTATTAGCATTTAGATACCTTTTCTCAAAAAGATTAATGAGAATTTCATCCATATTAAAGTAAAAAAATGGCAACAGACAATAATTTTGGTGGAAAGGCTATAAATTCGGTGAGATTTTCATTGAAATTTTCGGGAAGCAATTAGCTTATTTGAAAACTAAAACCTATGATTATTTCTTCCCTTTTATATATGTATATATAGAAAACGTGTGGGTTGTCTAAGAAGTTAGAAAAGAGATATTGCATAGACGTTACATCGACAACTGCCAATCCCCACGATTGTGAAGGTGACCATATTCGGGTGGTTGATTGTCCTGAACAACAGCCTTGTCCAAAGAAAGACAACATCAACATGAAAGAAGGTGTGTGTGAGGATCTAAAGCCTACCGAATGTTCGCGCGCTGTTAAGGCAGGAGCTGGAAGAGCTGAATGTAGACAGCCATCAAACCACACATGGATGAGTAAAAACTGTAAGAAGACCTGTCAGTTTTGTGTTCGTAAGTATTTATTATCGTTTCCGTAAACTATATATACCAGACAGTTCCATAACACGTGTGTAGAAAAGAAAAAAGACAATTGTATACTGTAGGGTAACAGGAAAAAATCCTCCCAGGAAAAAATCCACCCGGAAAAATACCACCCGGAAAAAATCCACCGGAAAAATACCACCCGGAAAAAAGCCACCCAAGAAAAAATCCACCCAGGAAAAAATCCACCCGGAAAAAAACCACCCGGAGTCAAATTTTTTCATGTCGATGTCAAGTTTTTCTTTTTGCCACTTTACTTGACACCGCATAACACCGCATAAAAATCGTCAAAACGAAAACGATACAGAACAGTCTTAAATAGCGGAGCCTCAGACCTCCTTCGCAGATGTTGAAAGCCCTATATTTCCACTTAATATCCCATCTAACTTTTGGTTGAAATGAAAAACTTATAAAGGGATCAATAAAAAATGGTAAGATGGTGTCTATTTAGACGCAGATCCTCGACCACATCTTTGTAGGAGATCAAGAAGATAAGACATCACAGATGATTAGAAAGATCATAGGTGTGGTAACGTTTTCAGAAGAAAATCTGTCTCGGTGTACAATGTACATTTATACAAGTCAAAGATGTTATATTGTAATGCAATGATAATTGTAGCAAATAAATTGCTGCCAAATATGGTTTTTTACAGATGTTAAATAAATAAAATAGCTATACTTTTTATATGAAACCACAGGGGTCGATACAGGAAATTTTACACCTAGGACAAATACGAAGAATAATTTAGTTCGCCTGCGTGGTCTGGCAATATGGCGTGCGGTTTAACCATACAAGAAGTATGCAACAGCTGCAAAGGGGTGTAAAAAGCTGCAAAACTCATTATCTTTTCGTTTTCCTCAAATAATAAATGTATTCTTGTTCTATTGCACATGCACATGCAGATTCTCTAGGTTCATCTCTTATTCGTGTTTACAGCTTGCATGAATTACCACAAAGATTGTTCTGCTTACGCATCCAAACCTTACAACTATTGCACGTTTGATCGGTACAGCCCATGGATGGAATTGAACTGTGCAAGAGCTTGCAAGTACTGTAACCAGAGTAAGTTATAAGATCTATTGACAGTTCTTTTTATTATAATCAAATTTTTTTAAGCATAATCAGGCTGAAATTTCCCTTTTGTTAAAGTATATCATAAGACAAATCGCAGCATCGCATCTGTTAGGAAATAAATAAAAGCGTTCAAAAGTTGACGTAAAAAGAGATTAACCTTTTACTAAATTTCTGCATGATATATATAATGTTCAGAAATGTGAACCCCTTTTTAGCTTACTTTCAAAGATTAGAAGTGATAAGAAAACATCAAAAAGTTAACAACGTTAAAAATAGGTTTGCAACTATAAAGGGAAAATAAAACCATTGCAGTGTATTATTGATTTATTTATTGACTAGGAATAATATTTAACGTTTTAATTGTTTTTCGGATGCAAGTAATGTTGTCAAACTTCTAATTAAATACCAAAAAACTCAGACCCCCAGATACTTTAGGTCCGTCTATAGTGTCATCAAAAATTGTGTTATGAAGATAGTTAACACCTATATTTAATTGTAAGTCATTGCAGTGTTTTATTGATTTATTGATTGAATTGTTGCGCCTGATCTCCCGGCTAGTAGATAGTATAAATACAGGAAAGTAACTGTTGAGTATTATACTTATTTTTTATGAATTTTACATGAAAACATGCTGGGCTGTAGGAAAAGAAATAATTTTGGGAAATCATGTGCTGTGCTATTCAGTAATAGTTATACAGGGTACGTCCCGCAAAAATGTCCCGACCATATTTGGTATGTCAATAAGAAATTGATTTATACGAACTGATATCGATTTACCCCACGTGGGGTTTGTTGCTCCTTTTTTTTCATTGGTTGTAAATTCAAGCAAACTGAATTGGATTGGCTGTAAAAAAAATATACGTTTTTTGTTGGTTTTCTAATTAAATGTAACGTAGTAATTACTTTTGTGCATTCAATTAACATAGGGTAAAATAAGTGTTTTAAAAGCTAAGTTTTTCGAATTTAAAAGTTATATCATTGGAAAGCTTTAAACCTTCTCTTTCCAATGGTGTAAAAATCGCAATACTAAAAATTTCTATTAACAAACAAAAAATATTTTAAAGTTTAACACATTTTATCTCGTTCTATTTTTAAAAAATTGTTAATAGCTTGACTTAATAACGCTTGGTGTGTACCTTTGTTGCTGTTAATATTTCCTTGTAATAATACCGTATTTTTAATACCATACCATATGTGTGTCATTTTCTTTTCAAAATAGTAAAAGAGAACATGCATAGCTATGCACTTAAGGATAACAGGCTAAAATGGCAAGTAGAGGCTGTTAGTCTGATATGTAAATATATACTAAAGATATATCCATATTTATATTATTAATTTCTTTTGGTATGAACAGATCAGACGGTACTACGTTCAAGTGATTGTTACGATCTGGCAGATGATTGCATTGAATTGGCCAACGTCCACCACTATTGTCGGAAAGCGAAGTATATGACTTGGATGAGACAAGCATGCAAAGAAAGTTGTAATTTCTGCGTTCGTGAGTTTCGTTTTTATTTTGAAAATCTTTGGACTGCTCTGTACAACATACTGGGAATACTCATTTTTATAAATGAAGAAGAAAATAATGAAGACATAGCTAAAAATATTGCAAAAATTCCCGCAAAAGCTATTACCGACAATGGGAATAGCATTGTGAACAATGGAAAACGAGATCACGTGCTCTATTATTCCTATTGTCCCACTCCTCGATATTTTCATTCTCATGGAGATTTAGGGTGAACTTTACTCTAATTTACTCCATATAATTAACCTTTGAACTCTATAATGTAACTTATCACTAAAAGGATTTCCAAAACACCTAATATGTAAAGCAACTTGATATTGTTGCTATTCATACTTTTTGTTATGAAAATTAAGGTATTGTGGGTTAATTTAATGAATGTATTAGTGTCATGCTATTTAAACCTGCTTCTCCTAATATTTGTTTACAATAAAAGATAGAAAAATAACCTATAGCAGTGCTTGGAAAATGTGTTTCATCCTATATTGTTGCTCAACCATAATATGATTAGAAATTACAAAATTGTCGGTCGGAATCAATTAAACGTCAACATGCCTGTTCTTGTGCTAAACAGAGACTTTGGTAATAATATATTTCCTTTTTGTGTTACTTTGTTACTTTTAGCGTGTGAAGACCATAACAAGTATTGTAAGCAGCTAGCAAAGGAACACCTATTGTGCAGTAAAGCTACAGGTGATGCAACCAGCATTTGGATGCAGGAAAAATGCCCGAGATCATGTAAATATTGCTTCGATCCGAAGACTTTTATAAAGGATATCAAGGCGTAAGTAACAAGTATTCAATCAGAGCACGACACGTAACAGCGTCGTTTTAGGGACGTCATTCACCTTATGATATGACATTCTGAACGTTATAATAACGTCGTAACAACGTTGTTTTCAATTCGATTACAAGCACGTTACAAAAGCATATCATAGATAAACCTGCTCCTCGGCTTTTGGTTCTTTTGAGAAAAACAATTTATAATTGTAATAAGCTTGAGGTCGAGTGCAATTAACCATAAAAACGCTCATTCTATAGAGTCAATTGTTTATAAATATATTAACATGGTCATGTAAAATATATTTTACGCGTTTAGAGTGCAAAATTAACGATTTAATTGCACTCTGCTTAACCAGTCACGTGGCTAATAATTTTGCGCAGGTGATGATATTCTCATAATAATTATTTTTAACAATTTATGAGCGATTTTGATACTGCGATTCACCTACAATTTTCGTAAATTACATATTTTAATTTATATTATTTTCACCAAGTGAAGGTAATGGCTGACGAGAATGAATTGGATGTAATGGATTTTCACAGGAATTTTATTTCAGGGTCTGATGTAATTTTTTTATTGTTATTTTAAAAGTACAGTAAACTCACGAGGTAACTTAAAAGTAGAAGTCCACTGTACTCTTCTCTTTGAAACTTATGAACGTGACATCAATCCACAATTTATTATCGAGTTTCTATTCACTTACAGGGTAAAAGGAGAACGCCCATCCCTGTCATAGAGGATCTCTTGAAACCAATTGGTTTGTTCATGATGATGTTCATATCTTTTTCTGAGAGGATCAATGAAGACCACCTGTCGTATTGAGTAAAATCATAATTTACGTTTACTGGACTAACTTAAGCATTAGTCAATGGAGAGAAATTATCAAGAATATGACAGTCTCGATGTTGTTGATAAATGATAAAGCTGTTTGTATCAATTTTGAAATGATGTCAACTGTAGAAACGCAAGAGAAAATATTATAGTATAAATACCCAATTATTAAGTCTAAATATCTATTTATATACATACTAGTCGGGAAGCCCAGTGCCGCTCGCCGGACTAAAGCCCGGTCTTGTATGATAATGCCCATGTACACTCACTTCCATTAATAATAGCTTCCCTATTTTGATGACGTCATTTCATTAACCTGCTAGATAAGGTCTGCAAATCACCAGTGCTATTACCGGAGTAACAAATTCCAGAATTCTAGAATCCAAGAATCAAACAGTTTTTTGTGTTAGCTGAAACTTAGACACTATTAAAAAAGAAGGTTTACTTTGAAAACTAAGAGAGGATAAAATTCTTATTTAAAATTTGTACAAAATGTAACAAAATAGCCGTAAAGAAATTACGATTATCTAAGAATTGCGGCTGTCAGAAAATGTGTTTGATGAATTGTGAAGTGTCGAATATAAAGAGAACAATCTCAGTAAAACTGTGATTAGTTAGCAGTGTAGTCCTATAACGAGACATATATCACCATTCCATGCTACAATCATGTTTTTATAAAACTGAGCAATATTTTGCGCATTGTATTCTCAAAGCCTTTTATGAGAATTTTATTATCTTGAAAAAGCTTAAGTTTTTTGTTTTTTTAAAAATCGTTTCTTAAAAAGAATTGTAACGTAAGAAAGATAGCATTAAGTTGGAAAAGGACTGTAATAGATTTTTTACTACTTAGTGAATTCAAAAGTTTCATTGTTTCATTTTAATTACGTTAAAGTTGATTTTCTTTGTTGTTGTTGTGGCAAGAATTGAAACGTCATTCCTCTGCGTTTGTAATAAGGATAGAAATGACTGAATAAAAAAAAGCAGAGAAGTAATTATCAAAACATTTGAGCCCCCGTTTATCAATAACTTTAAATTGCAAAATCTAACAGAAAGGACAATCTTTTTTTTCTTTTCAAACGATCCCTATCCCCATTTTATTTGGACAGCGGACATCAAGAGAAAAAAAGGAGGGGTCATTTGCCAAATTTGAATATTTACACTTAAGAGAAAAATATTCATAATAAAGATTTTAAAAAGAAAAAAAAAGATGTTTCCAGTTGGCAAAAACAAATGTCTGGTATAAACCCACTTTAGAAAAACAGTGCAGGGTTTTTTAATTAAGATTGTTGTACGTTTCACCATTATGAGGTAGTTTTTGAGTTATTATGGTTTTAGTGGCTCAATTTTGGGCCGCGTTTTTGAATGGAAAAAACAATGTTATACCAAAGAAGTTAAAACTAATAAATGGTATTTTTATCTAGCAGCAAGAAAATTTGGAATTTACTAAAATGGTTTTGAGTAACATATTTCAAATTTTCAAAAATTTAATTTTAATTTTGGCACCTAATTTGTGTATATACGCACAAGATTTCTTAAATATAAAGACCAGAACTTGGATATAATTTGAAGTAGCTAATAATTATTGTAAATTCTTTAAAGAAATGTGATAGGGGATTAAAAACAAATCCCCATACCTAAAGGCACTTATTTGGGTGTGTAATTTGTTGAATTTTTTATTCATATTTAATGTTTCTTTATTTAAATCAAGCAGGTTCTATCAATGGGAGCAATACTAGCTATTAATTTTAATGTTTATATTTTTGAGGTTTTTTTATTCAAATCAAGAGTGACCTTTAGAAACCTTAAGCAAGGCTAAGCAAAATTTCACATTGCATGGGATTTAATCAGTTCTTCAGTAAGCGAAAAAAAAAGTCATAAATAGAATACAAACTCGTTCATCAATTTCTAAGAAATGAAATATTTTTATTTCCAAGTTCACTTAAAATGTGCATAAACGAAAAATAAAATAAAAGTTGGATGTTTCTATTTTTGACAATTTTTAGCCTCAATTTTGTTTCTCTTAACAATAAACTATACTTGCTTGTACTTCATTTATTAGCAACTGATGCACGCATTTACATTGAACAGTGCCGTAGGAAGCAAAATTGTTTTTTGTTATTTTTTTTTTTTTGGGGGGGGGGGCTACACTGTTATTTAAACGAAAGCAATGCTCAAAATCGTTAAAAAAATATACAAGTAGTGTTTTTTGATTAACATTAAGAATGATATACACACTGAGAGTTTCCGAAACACTCACAATGAAGATAATTGATTTTGGAAAGACTTTCAAAAGAAAAGAGCTTTTTAGAAAAAAATATTGGGGGGGGGGGGCTAAGCCAATATATAACAGTAGATTTACATACTTTAAATAGAGGTTATGAAGAAAATCATCGGTTCCCGAAGAAAGAATAAACAACAATAACCAAAATGAAGATTCACTGCTTACTTCTGGCTCTTGCCATTGGCTTCTTATAGGATAACCATCTTCTTTTGAATGCACATATTCACTTTATATTATACATCCATTTTATTGTACAACACGGTTATATATTAACCAAAAATAGGATCTCAGAGTGCATTAAAAAACTATGAAGGAGAGCTAGAAATCAGTTAAATAAAATTTTTTTTAAGGATATCTACATATTTACTCTCCTCCGGGATCGGCACACTATATCTATGTTATTGTTTAGAAACATAATTCGTTGTTGCTTTACACTTACACTTTAACCCTTTAAGTGCCAATCCCGAACATACTCGGGTTCTGGGGTCAAAAATACCGTGTCTGCTTCTGGGAGCCGTAAGTTTTGACCACTTCAAAATAAAGGTCGATGATTCAGGCCCATATGAAAGAGAATTAAATTCCCTGTCGAATGGTTCCAAGTCCGATCAATTTGGACAAACACAGCAACTTTTAGTGCAATTTGAAAATGGAAGTTACTGCTCAATTTTCAGTCTCAAATTGGTCACTTTTTCAAAAAGGGCACTTAAAGGGTTAAATTAGTTCAGTATATTTTGCTTTCTAACTTGTATATTGGTTATTGGACGGTTTCTACAACATAAACACTGACAAAAAAATGAATAGGATTCGGAAAAAAGAAATTTACGTTGCTTTATTCATCCAGCCAGCACAGAATGTTGTTGAATAAATTTGACGAAAAAACGTTAAAAAAAACGTTTGATTTGAATGAGCCAAGAAAAGAATCAACTGTTGTGTACCGAAACTGAATGTGTCGATGATGAAGATGTTGACGCTTTAAAATGCTTTTTATGTAACAGAAAAGTCCACTATCGATGCACCCAGCTTCCAGCGTACCACCCTCGAATACGTGGAAGAAAGATTTGAACGTAAATTAGAAATCGTAAAAGATTCTATATTACAATCTATTCGTAAGGAAAATAAACTGGTTGAAAAAAACATCAAGAATAACATCAAAACTTATGCATCGATCGTAACACCACCTGATC
>JAUEKX010057591.1:0-13402 GCA_031834005.1 Dendronotus venustus
TTGAAATTCCAAAGTCATTATCTTTAATAATTTCCGTTTTTTGTTTTAACATTATTTATTTTAAAGTTTTATCATTTGAAAGTATCATGTCGCTATTCAGCACTACTATGATTGTGTAATGGTAAATTACTAATATTATTATAGATAACTTTTATTATCACTTGATACACTTGATATGTGCTGTAGTAATTTGTATAGGAGTTGCATTTCCCTTACATATCATGATTAATTTGCGGCGCAGTAGTATTCTCTAATAACTCTTTAGGTTATCATCATTAGAAGTTTCACCCTTCTATTTAGACTATTAAACAGTCTACTTTCCAGTGACTAAATTCCTGTTCTCTTGAAACAAACTAATTTTCCTTACCACCCTTAATTGGGACAGGCTATGTAATGGACTGCGTTTTAATAGGCGTCATTGGGACTCAACTATGAACAACCTTTATTATGCTGACAATTTTTGAAAATTTGAAGGTTTAGATAATGCAGCAGTTAAAGAGTTAGAATTAAAAGGAGCAAAAAATCAAAAATTGTTTTTATTTGCAATATTTTCCGTAAGCGTGTTCTGTAACCGTGTTCCGTAACTGTAATTTTACAAATGCACTGCTGTTAGTTTTTGTTTTTGCTGTGCTGTGAAGTACATCATTGGAAGAAGACTAAACTAATTAATTAAGCAGCGCTAATTGTAAATTCTTTCCGGAAAGATTTGTATATTGGGGTTCCTATAAATAGTTTTAATACTTATATGTGCACATTCTTGAATTAGGAGTAATAACAAGGTACAATAAAGTTTATTTTTGAAAATAAAAAGAGGAGAAAAAAACGTTTTTAAAATTATTTTTTCAGCCTTACTCAATAAAGTAGCTGTTGTTTGTGCACGACTAAACGTGTACTCGGGATAGCTTAAATTTCATTCCCATTTTCATTTGCCATATCTTTTCAATCCAGCTTTTAGGAAATTATCTTCCTATTTACTCAATGTGATTTTTTGTTTTCGTTTCGTTTCGCTTGTTACCTTTATTTTGCACATGCTTTTTGAAACCACTTTGGCTTCGATAAGAAAAGCGAAAAGACGTTTAGGCGGTGTTGCTTCGATGGTATTTTTCTAGACATGCTTTGGTAGCAGCCTAAAAGAGTCCAATTAAATTGAGTGCAATACGGTGCTTTGCCACGCTTAAATAATTAGGGTTCTCTGTGACCTTCTTTTCAAATAAATGATATCAATTGCATCGAGCCCTAGTCTCACAAGTGATAATCATACAGATTATATGTAGGATTCATTGGTTTTCCCAATTTTGCAGACCTTTTGACATTCCACATAATGAATGCCATGCAAAGATTCGGATGATCACTCCACTAGACTATTTTTTACAACGATCGTGCAAATAAACACACAATGGTGGACATTAATTGAACCAAATTTTGATCTAGAATGTGGCGATAATTGTTTACTCGACGAAAAGTAGAAACCAATTCTACTCTTATATCTTAATACTTGCGTCGGTGTATCTAAGAGAGCCTTCGAACCATAATCAGTTTACAAGAAGTTCTTAATTGTGAAACTTCGATCAACATATTGTAAATGTTCATATTACGTATTTGTTGTGACTCACTGATGAATCATTCACCAGCTGTTTATTGAGTAATATACACTTTGTAATATGTTTTTATTTTGACATTGCAAGAAACACAAAAAATACAAATGGCCTAGGAAACGACAAAAATAACAGATATAATCTGTGTAAAAGAAATTATGTATTTTAATTATACTAAATAAAATTTATTGAATATTCCCAATGTAATAAATCACTACTAGATTGCGTACCATGAGAAGGTGGAAGTTGACAACTGAAAATCTGATGTGTGGAACAATTTCATATGAGAGAGAAAATGAGTTACTTACAGAACTTACATCAACCTCAATTAAAATATAATCAGCTATTGAAACATACAATGCTCTCGAACTACATTCTCATATTTTTCTTCGTAATTCACATTATTTCGATACTAGGACAATTTTATTAATGTTTTTGTGTTTTTAGCTGACAAAAAAAATCATGAATGTAACATGATATCATGAATGCACAAACAGTAAGTTCAATAAAACTTCGCTCCCATTCCTCATTTTTGTTTAAAAGAAGAAGAACTCTCGTTTCAACATATATTCCACCTACGGAAATTATTTGAAATTCTTATTAAAAACCTAAAAAATTTCAATATACAGTTTTCGAGTGGAAACATTGTATCGAAAGCAATATTAGCTAATTGTAGTGATTCTTTTTGCAGTTCCATAACACTTACAAAATATTTTCAAATATTTAAATCTATATTATTTTGGAAAGAAGTGAGCATACATAATAAGAGTTACGTCCTTGGGAACAGTTTCTTTCATGAGTTATACATTGCAACTGAAAAATGTATTTATTATGCTAACGGATAGACATTCTAAATTATAAACATATCAGTGATTAAATCTTTGATCAACTTCGATCGTTACATATTTGTTGAAAATATTTATTTTTCATTAATGAAATTGTCAAGATTTGGTATTTTGCAGAAAAAATAACGAAATCCGGGACAAGAAAAGATTAAAATTAAAACTTTAAAAAGGCTATAGTTATACTCGTGCTGGGCATAATAATTAGTGTTTTTAATTACTATGTCAAACCAACGTTAAATAAATCGGAAAATAAATAAAATAAAAATAATATATAATAAGCTGTTTTGTAATAGATCATCTTCCGCTCAATATCAAAATTTGTTCTCTCACTTTATTATATACCCACATAAACAATACAATGCATAAAAATTATATATAGAAAGATTTTTATTTATTTATTACTTCATAATAGAATATCAGCTCTATTTTGAACCTATATAGATAAACAATTATACTTATATATTTGAAACACAGCACATTCCCTGGCCACATGTCCATTTTTTTTAATTTTAAGGATATAATCAGCTGCTAGACATGAATTTAGTCCTTTCATGTTTTTAGCATTGTGCATATACATTTATACTAAAAGAGTTAAGACATTGATTTACAAATCAAAGGCTGGTTAAGTTTTTCACATAAATCGTTGCAAATTAGTTAATAAAATAACCTGATTATTATAACAATAGTACAATCTTGCCAACATTAATATACTGACTCTTTAATGTTTTATTACAGACAAATACACTTGTCTAAAGTTTTTAACAGTAGCTTTATCCACTTTTTTGTATACAGTGACCACATTACCCTTTTCGAACTGCTTGGAAGTTTTTGGGTGTTAAGTATGCATTGAAAAATCTTCATAAGAGGTTTAATCAAAGATTCATCACTAATCTTTATCATCCGAATAGAAATTCCATCCCAACCATTTGCTTTATACATTTAATGCACGAATAAATGCTAAAATTATTGCTTCATCATGTAAATCTTAGCTTTTTCGAGGATCTTTTGCTTTATTTCATGTGCATCCACAACGTGTTTGTATTTCTAATGCCTTTGATATTACTTGGCACGAAGTTAGAAAAATTGTTGATCAAGGACTCTGTCAGAAAAGACTCTTGGCTGTTGTCATCTAGACCTTCAAATGATCTGTCACAATCAAGACTATCCAATGCCCTTTGTATAGCAATGGGGTTTGCTCTTGAACACCCCAGATTTTGCGTTTATAAAAACTACCTGGTGGGGACAGCGAGGGAATAAAGAGAGTAAAACACCTGAATGAAAAATAAAATCTTTTGCAGAGGTAAAGATAAAGTCTATACAAGAAGAGTAATTTTAAAGATAAAATCTGTCAGAAGTGCTTTATCATTTAGCTTTACATTTCCCAGACCAGCATCATCTTCCTTTTCTCTTAGCTCCAGATTGGACTTGGTCCTTCACAAGACCATCATCAACTTCAGCAGTAACAATATCAATGGATATTGTTGTTAGAGCTGGTCGTGGTTGGTCTGGTTGTAGTGGTGAATTAGATGAATCACTTTCTACACTATCATTATCATTGTCAATATATTCTTCTTCAGAAGATTCATCACCGTCAGTATCAATATCCTCATCTTTATCTAGACAATTTAGTATATTATTGACTGCTTCTCATTGTCTTATTCGGTTTCTAATAGGATAAGATTTCTGCGTGTTGTTTGTAATCAGAGAGTAGTGCTTACAAAATGTTGACTACAGGAAATAACTAAAATTTCAAACTTGTTCTTTCACAGTATAGCTCTAAGCTCCGTATAGCTCTAAATTTCGTAATTTAACACCCGTTTCCTACCCCAAAAATCAAGAAAAAGAAGGGTGGTTGAAAAGCCGCTGACTGAGGCTTGCAGTCTCGCATGTTTTATTTGAGTGATAATAGAGTAATAAGCCGAATATGTGAAAATCAATTGCTATTGATCTTTGATAGCTTAAATAAAATTTAAATGCACAAAAGTTGCTTTCATTGTTCTCTAATTTGCAGAAGAGTGAGGACAGGATTTCTGAAGAGAATTTGTAAATGAGCAAAAATTTATTTTTGAAACAAAAAATCGTGCATCAAGACTCTTTGTGAGGTCAATGCTAAATCTACAAGACATTGATTGTTGCTGGGGATCTTTCTTTATAAACTCAGTGTTGTTGATTCAAAATTTCAAAAGTGTTCTCTATCACTTAACCCTTTAAGTGCCATTCCCGAACATACTCGGGATCTGGGGTCAAAAATACCGTGTCTGCTTCTAGGAGCCGTAAGTTTTGACCACTTCAAAATAAAGGTCAATGATTGAGGCCCATATGAAAGAGGATTAAATTCCCTGTCGAATGGTTTCAAGTACGATCAATTTGGACTAACACAGCAACGTTTAGTGCAATTTGAAAATGGAAGTTACTGCTCAATTTTCAATCTCAAATTGAACACTTTTTCAAAAAGGGCTGGCACTTAAAGGGTTAAAGGTGTCCTAATTTTGTTATATGATACATTTACAAACACCTTTCACTATCAAAATCAAAATCAGAATTTAATGAGATTTTCTTTTTCTTAATTCAAATAGGTTCACCAAAGAGAAAAAAAAATTGTATTACTTAGAGATTTCAACATTAATTACTCGATCATGAAAATGATAAAATGATACTCGCGTTACTCATTGCTCGTAAGACCTTATTGAGAATATCTTTACAAACTCGGCTAGCAAAATCGAATCAGATTACCTTTCTGTTAGGCATCTTCCACAATATGCTTTTCTTAATTCATATTTCTGGAAAAAAACTGAACTTGATCAAAAGAATCTATAGAGATTGGAAGTCATTTGATGATAAGATAATAGTTTTGTAGAAAATATTAAAATAGTAAATTAGAAAGCGTTTATACAACTTCAAATAAAAAGTTTTGTGTGAGAAAATACGCTGACTATATGATAAACCATGGAATTAACATCAGATGATGCAGGTGATATTCTTAAAAACGTTATTAGAAGCACGTAATTCTTTTGTAAGAAACGAAACTAAGCTTCTATTGTTTTACTTGTGATAAAGTTTTACGATGTAATTGCTGTGAACACTTTGGTGAAATAAAGTAAGGTAAAAAAACTAATAATAGATGAATGAACAAATGAACAAATCTGCAAAAGTGGGAACTCAATAGGTAGATAAAATAACCACTTCACTATTGCTTAAATGTAGTTAGATAACTGGACCTTTCTTATTAATATTTTCAATACTAATAAAAATTTATCCACTTTAAGAAAGGCTTTACAAAAATATTTCGCTGTTTATTAGAACTTGCTTATGATGCATTCCAGATAAGTTATCCATGCCAAGAAGTTAATAATATTATTTATTTATAAACGATGTTGATGAGACCGCCACTTTATGTGATTGTTTCTTACGTATGGTTTAGATGTTTTTGAGGTTAACTTCGGATTTAAAACAATATTGCAAAATGCCCTTGATGGGTCCATTTTGCATTGTATAAAATTTTTCATATGACTCTTCAAGAATTGCAACGGTGACGAACCTTGTGATAGAACTTGCAAATGAAATTCTTTGATGTCGTATTTCTCACCCAAAGCTTTCTCTGTTTCATTACGTAACTGCCATATGTCCAACTGCCCAATCATGTATGCAGTAGCTTGTCCGTAGTTACTCTGGTAACGAGTCACTTCCTTTTGACTAAAATCGGTAGCATCCCATGCATATTGTTTAAACAATTGCAAGGCTCTTTCTCGAGTCATTCCTTTGTAATGAAGTCCAGTGTCCACAATAAGCCTCAGAGCTCTCCAAATCTATAGAGTAACAGATGTACTAATAGTATAAGGAAGGTATGCGATAAACATTGAAGTCTATGATTAACTCAACCCTAAACTATCCAACCCCTTATTAAATTATTATCTTGTTACTTATTCATATGATATTACTGTGACAGATTTGTATGATTGGTAGCAAATGCTGACAGGCTTTAAACACAAAACATAAAATGTAAATCTAACCTGCCACTTTAACATGCCATATTTTTGCAAAAGGTTTTCTTTGTAGATATCAGTTCCTTGAGCAATAAGAGGATTTTCTGCATACAAAGCCCATCCCTCGGTGAATGCAGTATAATATGTGTTGTCGCTTAACCAACCTGTTGCTCCTCCACATGCATCACGAAAATGCTCCTTACCACCTTGAACCTAATGACGAAGTAATCAGTACTTAAGCCTAGTTCCCATTTGAAGAATACATCGCCTATTTTTGACATTTAGATACCAAAATATCTTCTTTGATAAGTGGGAACGCATATTAGATTCATTTTGGAAGACGATAAATATATTTATAGATCAAAAGGTTTTATATTACAAATTAAATCCATCGTCTTTTTTTTGAGCCCATGGTCATAATATTAAGAGCAAAGAAGTATTGACCATTTAACACAATAGGAAAAATATATATTTAGATATAACAAAGGATTTTTTTTCTTTTAAGTGCACATGCACATTCGAAACCATTTTCTTCTGGTTGTGATTTCTATAATTCTTATTTCTAGTTCTTACAACACTCTTTTATAATTTTACAAACGATATTAAAAGATAATATGAACACAAAAGCAACTTTACAAAGCGAATAATTTAGGAATTTTTAGGCGATGAATTTATTTTTATCAAGTAGGAGCAAGACTTATTTGATCAAATTATTAGTTAGATTAAGAAGGCCTACTCTCTGATGCTGTTAACAATTTATCAAAAGAACAGGAACGTGAAAAATTGCCTTTACAAATGTATGAAAAATGTAATGAAAGTTTATTCTATAAAATAGTATAACGAAGTATCTAAATAGTTAAAACTGCCATTGTGATCTAAACCGACGAACAAGTGAATTAAAATTTATCTTAGAAATACAAGCGTTTTCCTTATAAGAATCATTCCAATGCTTGGAATAGATATAAAGCAGAAACATAATATTTCTGGTATACAAAACAACAATGAACGCACCTCAGTATGATGACCAGGTCTTGCTTCATGTGCATTCACCGAATACTCCGCAAATTTCGGTCCCAAATTCTTCAAGAAGAAAGGAATATAATAATGGCTTGGTTGTGTGCAATTTGCGTCGCTGTTTAAGTAACTTTGCGCTGATTCTGATGGGTTAAAATCAGGAACAAGTTTTACTGGACAGCTTGGAGTGCTTTGCAGTAGACCAGCATAGAAGAAGTGATTGATTGTGATTGGATCAAGTTTACTCATTGTCTGAAAAAATATTATTAATTAAATAATATCGGGAATAAAGGTTTATTTTTATTTATTTTATAATTTTATTTATTATTATTATTATTTATTTATTTTCAGTTGGTAAAAAACAAAAAAGGTTGTGCCTAATGCTCTAAATAGTTACATGATAACTAATAAAATCCAACTTACTCCAATAATATTTGATTACTCTAATCCAATTTACTCTATAGAAGATGACCCATTGCAACTGTATAAATGTTAAATTTGAAATAACGTAAAAGTTCCCAAATCCTTATGTTTATGTGATTTATTCGTTTGAGCAGAACTTAGTCATAGTTAAAAATAGAAAACAACGAGGAGTTGTAGCAAATAGTGCTGAAAATATCCAAAATATTTACAACGACCAAAATGTATTATTCTTTAACCAAACTCACCATTTCAGCGAATGCAAACCATTTCATCATTGCTTTCCACCTGTTTGGACAATGGAGTTTTGCTGTTTCTTCACTCGTGCATTTAGTGAAAGCATCACCAGTAGTCTCGTTTTCTGGAAGAGGTTCTTCATGAAAGTAATTCAGTGAATGGTTGGTTATGACCTTTTGGAAAGCTTTAACGGCTTCACTGGTATTGGAGATTTGTGTAACTTTTCGAGCTATTTCCAGAACCTGCATAAGAGGTAAACTGTACATATATTTACTGCTGGCTGATTAACCTAGCATACCTTTGATACAAAAATGACATCTTATTATCTCCTGAAGAATTTCTCTCATCGCAGCACGCATCACATAATTGTCAAAGGTTATAGCGTTTGTAATGTCAATGATATTCTCACGTAGTTAATAGTTAAAAGTTCAACAATGGCCATAAAAGATACTAATACAATATCAATATCATGGTAAAATTTACAAACTACAGAAGTGGATCTTCAGTGCGTCAAACATCTGGGAAGAAAGAGAAGATATCAATTATGCTTAATTAAGATTATTTCACGGATAAATACTTGTTTTATCTCCTTCAGAAATGTTGGACGCACTCTGGACCTGTTTCTGAACAAACTTCTTTAACAACAAAAATTACATTAACTTACCTGTGGGTAGAACGTATTCAGATTCTCCCATCCTAGATCGTATATTTCGTTTGGATGAATATCTTTTGTTGTGAAATGATTAAGTATTGCCCGATACGATTCGCTGCCGTTTAATCGGCAAATTGATGCGGTGCAATTGGGTAAGAAAGGATTTGTTCGGTTATTTGTTTTATTTCCTTTGTACCAAATGAAATTTAGTGGTAATGCAGATAGACCACCTGGACCAATATTATCTGGACGACAATATAAATAATGATCTTTTTCTAAAAACCTACAAAGGGATTTTATGTTAATTAAAAGTAATTTAATGTATTAAATCTTCTACTCATAGTTAAACCCACTGAATTTAAAATACGCAAATTTTAAAACTTAAACAGATACGATTAGATATATTTTCACTTGGTAGATCTTAATCTGCACAAAACGTGTAAACAATTTTATTATGACGTTGTTGTTTTATCCTTATACTTTGCAACATTTATGCATGATAAAAGTTGTGATACATCATGTATTTCTTTTATAATTAAACATACTCACACTATGACATCGTGTATGGGTTTTCTAAGTTTTGTTTCAAGTAATCCACTTATGTAATCAGGGACATTCTTCCCAGTCTTTTTCACAAACAGTAGATCAAGTTCTGGCTTCACACCATCAAAAAAACTCTTTTTGTAAAGTGGACTTGTATACCATTCCTTAGCTATTCCTAATGAAAACAGATGACACGAAATTAATAACGCAAAAATTAGAAGCAATAAAATTAGAAGAAGATTTGGAGGGTCGGCAAAAACTATGAAGAAAAGTGACGAAATAATTATCTTGTAGCGTTTCTCAACCAATGATGTCTCTTTCACTTGTAATTCCTGACGCTCAAGAACCACCAACTTTAGTCTTGTCTCCTCCTGTCATACTGAAGGTTTGTTTGGAAGAGAATTGTTCACGAGGTTCACTCGAAGGTAAGTGTTGTACATCTTTTATTTCAAATTAAATCACTTTAAAAACAGCGTTTCCTTTTCATAATTATTTTTGTTTTAAAACAGAGATGAAATAAGATACCTGCAGGTCCTTCTTTATTTATATTCGGGTGTTGTACTTTCAACGCATTAATACCAGCAGCGCATTCTTTCTGTGTTCTCACCATTCCTTTTTGAATTCCCATCTTCAGCACATCGATATAATCGTAAAGTGAATTGTACATGTTGTCCAAGTGTTTCTCCACGAAATAAACATCTTTTTCTGTTTTAGGACTCATTTTACCAATAGCATTGTTTATGGCGTAACCTATATAGCAGATTGGTTCGGTACAAAAACTTGTAGGTCCTAACAACCACAATCCGGCAGTATAATTGAGATAGCCATAGGCGAAAGTATTGCGTAAGAAATGTTGGACTTGCAAATAAGCCTTATGCTCGCGTGGTTTCAGTTTGGATTTGTCTGGATTCTAAAAAACGCAAATCGGAACTTTATTGAATGAAAAATAAAGAATGATATATACTTTAAGAAATCCACCCAATCGTCTCTTTTTTTCTATGTTATGCTGTATTTATATTACTATTGAAAGGAAAATTACTTAAAATACTTGAAATAACATTGTTGACCGTTGAATTACTGGAATTGATGCATATTAGGATATTTCAATGTAAATGAAAAATACCAAAAAGATAATCATAAAAACTTTCCAGTTTTCAGTATCTTTTTCTTTTTCTATGTTCTAGTGTTTTGCGTTAATCTTTATATCGTAAACGTAAAGTAAACGACTGCATAAAATAATAATCACTCAAAAATATTAGTCAGAACTATGTGCCTTGTAAAATAGTATTCTGGTAGGGAAAAGAAAAATTAAAACTATATACCATATCAATTGACTCGTTCAGTAGTTTCTTCGCTGTATTTGTAATCAATTTTATGTTTGCTGGCTTTGGGTCATGTACTTTGAATTTGTTTCGTATTATTGAACTAGTGACATCCGGTTTCCAAGCGATCTCTTCAGGAATCATTTCATAGTATGTGTTTTTAACTTTCTCTAAAAACTTCATTAAATTAACTCGACTTGCTTCTTCTGACGGACTGCATATATCGCTACTTGTACTCTTCTCTTTTACAGCCTGTTTATTACTTTTGCACGAAGTGTCATTTGCGAGAACAATTAAAACGATGCCAACAATTAACAAGAAAACTGAAAATGACACTAATAGGACGTGTTTCGTGTCTACGTGGTATTTCACCTTACCTTTATCTCCGGAAACACGTTGTTCCTTCGAATTCTTTGTGCCACTTTTGTCGTCTGCCATTAAAATATAAAATTATCCGTTGTGCAGCAACTTTTATAATTTTTTAATTTTATTTCTTTTTTCCTGTCCGTATATTTTATATAATCAAAATGGTACCTAAAGTAGACATAAAGAAGAATAAGTAGCTAGCACTGGATAGCTAAAATCACAGCTTATAACCGTGGATTGAAACAGCCTAACAAAATATAACTTTCAGTGGTATTTCTTTTATGCGTAATTTTCAACTATTATTGATCATCCACCAGGGATATAAGACTGGCATCTTTTACCACATTAATCTGTTTTCTGAGATAAGGTGGCTTCAACAAGCAGTTCTGTCTACTTTTAAATTTTTAAAAGTATTTAGATAAAAAAATCCAACTACTACAAAATCCTTTGTAAAGTACCAGATCAAATCCTCAAAGTTCTTCTCGAATGGATATATAGTTATACACGAATTTTATATAATTCAAAGTCATGTATGCCTTTATGGTGATTATAATAGTAGTTGTTTCTAAAATACTAATTGAAATGACTGTAAAGCATAATCTCGTTAGGTAATACACTGGATTCGCGTATTACGTCTCAATCAATGAGAGAATACTGTAGTTTTTGTTGAGCTATAATAAATTTCGATATTTTAAAGTCATTATCTTTTATAACTTCCGTTTTTTGTTTTAACATTTTTTATTTTAAAGTTTTATCATTTGAAAGTATCATGTCACTATTCAGCACTACTATAATTGTGTAATGTTAAATTATTAATATTATAATAGATAGTTATTATTATCACTTGATACACTTGATATGTGCTGTAGTGATTTTATAGGAGTTGCATTTCCCTTACATATCATGATTAATTTGCGGCACAGTAGTATCCTCTAATAACTCTTTAGGCTATTATCATTAGAAGTTTCACCCTTCTATTTAGACTATTAAACAGTCTACTTTCCAGTGACTAAATTCCTGTTCCCTCGCAATAAGCTAAGTTTCCTTACCATCCTTAATTGGGACAGGCTCCGTAATGGCCTACGTTTTAATAGGCGTCGTTGGGACTCAACTATCAACAAACTTTATTATGCTGACAATTTTTGGAAATTTGAAAGTTCTTTAGATAATGCTCTAAACTGAACTTTTTACTACCACTCAAAAATAACTTTTAAAGTACGGGTTACTGAAGCATGGAAGAAATTTTGGATATTGAGATAAGATAGTAGTTAAAGGGTTAGAATTAAAAGCAGTAAAAAATCAAAAATTGTTTTTATTTGCAATATTTTCCGTAACCGTGTGAAACTGTAATTTTACAAATGCACTGCTGTTAGTTTTTTATTTTTGCTGTGCTGTGAATTACACGATTGGAAGAACACTAAACTAATTAATTAAGCACTCTAATTAGTTCCGGAAATTCTTTCCGGAAAGACTTGTATATTGGGAGTCCTATAAATACTTTTAATGCTTATATGTACACATTTTTGAATTAAGAGTAATAACAAGGTACAATAAAGTTTTATTTTTGAAAATATAAAGATGAGAAAAAAACTTTTACATTTTTAAAATTATTTTTTTAGGAAACTGTTACATGCCTTACTCAATAAAGTAGCTGTCGTTCGTGCACGACTAAACGGGTACTCGGGATAGCTGAAATTTCATTCCCATTTTCATTTGCCATATCCTTTCAAACCAGCTTTTAGGAAATTATTTTCCAATTTACATTGCAATGTGATGTTTTCTTTTCGTTTTGTCTCGCTTGTTATCTTTATTGCACGTGCTTTTTGAAACTTCTTTGGCTTCGAAAAGAAAAGCAAGAAGACGTTTAGGAGATGCTGCTCGGATGGTATATTTCTAGACATGCTTTGGTAAAAGCCTGCGAGGGCCTGTATAATTAATTTGAGTGCAATACGGTGCTTTGCCACGCTTAAATAATTAGGGTTCTCTGTGACCTTCTTTTCAAATAAATGATATCAATTGCATCGAGCCCTAGTCTCACAAGTGATAATCATACAGATTATATGTAGGATTCATTGGTTTTCCCAATTTTTGCAAACCTTTTGACATTCCACATAATGAATGCCATGCAAAGATTTGGATGATCACTCCACTAGACTATTTATACAACGATCGTGCAAATAAACACACAATGGTGAACATCATCCAAATTTTGACCTAGAATGTGGCGATAATTGTTTACTCGACGAAAAGTAGAAACCAATTCTAATTTTATATTGTAATATTTGCTTTGGCGTATTTATGAGAGCCTTCGAACCACAATCACTTTATTGTTCTTTATTGTGAAACTTGAAACAACATATTGTAAATATTCATATTACGTATTTGTTGTGACTCACTGATGAATGATTTACCAGCTGCTCATTGA
>JAUEKX010057702.1:0-26089 GCA_031834005.1 Dendronotus venustus
TGAAGTTACTATCAACTACACAATTTGGGTTCAGAAAACAAAGAAATACCGAACTAGCCGCTACACTCTTCCTGGACGAGCTGAGAGACAATATGGATAAAGCAAGTGCCTCAGGGCTCTATACTTGGAACCCTTTTGTTCCTGGTGACATTCAACGATATCGAGACGGTCTTAAAACACTCAGAAGTTTTAACTTATGCAGATGATACAGTGATATACTTTGAAGACACTTCTACACAACGTATTCAGGAGAAGTTACAAGAGGACTTTACTGCCATCACAGACCAGTCTGATTCTGTTGACTTGATCACCAACTACAAAAACGGTAAGACGGAGTGCATGCTCTTAGAAAGTCAAAATCAGTTCGATTGAAATTACCTGCGATGGAAACCATATAGAGACCACAACTACGTACAAATTTCTTGGTGTCAATCTCGAACAGACACTAAACCTCTGTGAAAACATAGACAAAGTGTATAAAAAGCATGTGGGATACTGAATCTTTTGAGAAGAATTAGACCTACACCTCACAAATAAAGCTGCCCTTACCATCTACAAGACCACGTTGTTGCTTATTTTCACATACTGTTCAATAATCACTGCACTTTACACGAGAACTCATGTTGAACAGAAAATAGCAAATTTCGAACACCGTGCATACAACGTCATACACGGTACCAAAACGTCACCATCAAAAGAGTCTTCAATTCGTGAAGTTCAACGAAAACGATTGTACTTTATGATACTCAAATGAAACTCCTCTACGTGATTTTATTAAAAATAAAAATATTTCGTTAAAAAAAAAAAGAATTTACTCAACAAAACAATAGGAGAAATTAAACAGAGGAGTATAATAATCCCAACCTTTGATGAGTATAAGATAATATATTTATTTGTAAAAAGCTTTTTGGTTTACGATATCATCATTTACAACACAGATTGTATGGTCTAGAAACAGGAAGATATTTCATATTAAATAAAATTGCTAACATTGATTAATCGAATATGTTTTTAATAAATTCACCCATGAGTTACGTTTTAGCTTCATCTCGTTAAGATGGGTCCAAAACAAACCAGATATCTTGTTTTTGTCTCATACCAAGGGGTGGGAGCGAGGGGTTCGGAGGTGATGAGGCGTTACCTGCCTTAGAAACTGACAAGTATGCCGCCCGAGACCCAAAAGTTTCATCAGATCATTTTAGGTATGAAAATTGTTACTCTGGAAATGATAAAAATTTTAATACTCTGAAATAGAGTATTGATAAAAAATAGAACCGTAAATGTTTGAAAAACAATAAAAATTTGGCTAAACCATAGATAAATATATTTTACAAAATAATACTTCTTATTTAGCCTGTTTTGTAATTTTCGATAAGAACATTAAGATTAAGAACAAGAACAATAAAAACATTGAAAACATATGAGGTTGAAAATAAGTAAAGATATATGGACATCCAGCATCAGCTGGAACTTAGTCATTTTTGTAAAAAAAACAAGTTTTCTGTTTTTTCCAGAAAAACTTTCAAAGGATTGAAAAGTCAAAGTCAAGAAAATTATTACTCATAGAAAGAGGAAGAATTTGTTTTCTAGATGTACATAATTAGAGTGCAATTATAAACATAATTAACTTCATTCTACTAGCAATATCGAAAACATTCTTCCTCTTTTCAGTGATGCTATAAAAGAGGAAAAGGGAGTGTTCTTATCTTATAACACATTTTGAAGTCAGAGAAAGAATCCACAAAGAAGTAATCATGAAGACATTTTACCAAATCTGCTTGTTTGCAATGCTCGCTATTTTGACAGCATCTTACAGTAAGTAATTTATGTAAATAATGCTAATAATGCATTACAAAAGTGTCACAAATGGGTACTCGTTGCAGAAATAAGATTCAAGAATTGGTGAAATTTGCATGACCAAGAACACATTTAGAATTAGAATCTCCTATTAAAGAATTCTTTTATTTATAGACATCGATGAGAAGAAATTAGAAGAAATTGTACACAATGCAGTAAAGGATGAAATAAAAAATGCTGAAAGAGGAGAAAATGAACATCTTAATGAATTCAGTGACGATGATGACGATGAGGATGAAGCTATTATAAAAAGTTTATCTCGTGTATTGTATCATTAGTATTTTATTGAAATGGTATTAGTATGAAGTTAAAAATTCGACAAATTTTAATTTAATAAAATTATTACTCATTGAAATATCAAGAAGATTTGTGCGTTCAAATGATAACTTTAAGTAAGTTTTCTCAAAACGCATAATTTCACAATGTATTTCAAGATGCTAAATTAAAAATGAAACTGTATTGAAAAAGTAGTACAATTTTATTACGTATTAAAATTTCAATCTAGTAACAATCAATATCTTCTATCTATTTTTATTTTTCTTTAGATCATGAATTGAAACAAAAGAGAGACCCTTGGTTATTTAATGCTATCCATAGTGTTGCTTCGGCAGTATCGAGTTGTACATCGCAAACAGGGAGTACTGCATACAGACGTCGAGCCCTTGCCCTTAACGGTGATGTCCACTGTTACCGTTGCTGTAGTAATACCAGCAATAATTTATGTCGGCGCCGAAGTGACAGCCGTAGAAGAAGAAGAAGTTGTTCTTTCAAAAAATAATGAAAAAAAAATTTGAAATTGTTTTGTATAACAACAAATATTTAATGAATAAATATTAAAAACAATAATAATGTATTTTTTGTCTTTTCTCTGTTAAGACAGGTGACAAGTCGTTAAATTAAGATCTTGCTACATTTTATTGAACAAGAATGATACTTACAGGTCAATGTTTTACAGTATATTTGAGTATTTTAACATTTTAAAAATTGTAAACTCACTACGGTTACTTTATAACATGTAGCTAAATACTATTTAAAAGAACCCATAAGTTTTATAGTAATCTTTTTTGTTGTGTTGTTATTAGAGAAAATTTGTTACTAGATGATCTGTTTCTTTCTCCTTCTTGATTGTCAGCAGTTTACATGTCAGAAGTAGCTATAGCTACGAGATATTTTGCCAAACTAGTCGGAAGACTGCAACGAGCCCATGCTACTCATTTCTTTCTCTTTATATAATAGCCTATGCTATTATAACATTATTACCCAGTTTTATGTCAACTAATAAGCTAGCATAAAAAGACTATAAAAGTTATCAGATAAAAAAAAGAAAATTGGAATTTAGAAATATTAGAACTCAGCAACAACTTTTCTTCGGCTATATTTAAAAAATTATCCGAGAACACTGAACACTCTATTTCTTTTAAAGAAGTGCAAACTGATACATATGAGCCTTTGCTATGTTTACAGGGCACGCTATACAACGTGTGGGTAGGCCAAACTTTTAGTCCGATACTTGAGTTTTACTCACATAGCCAAAGTTTAATTACGTATATACGATTACGTCCGATTAATAATATAAGTATACGCTATAACAGTCGTTATCTCTCTAAAATCACATCATATCATATCAAAAGTCGTCGAAAGGAGAAAGGAGAGTATATAATATGCCTATAAAAATAACAATAAAAACGAAAACAAAACAAAATAAAAAAAACAATAAAAAAAAATCAAACAGCGCTCTAAAAAATAAACGATGAAAAATTATAATAATGAAAAATAAAATACTTAGAACATACATATAAAAAATAAAATACTGGTGGGTATAAAGGTTTATGATGAATGTCTCAGAAAATGACCGCTTTGAAATATGTTTTAGATTCTTCATCTATAATAAAGATGAACAATCAAACTGAGATGGCAAAGACGCAATCTGTTGTTAAAAGCAACTTCAACGAGTTGTACGATTGGCTCACACACTATGTGCCAGAGTCGGTCAGAAAGCCCGCGAGCAGCGTTTTTTCTAAGTTGAAAAATGGTATCTTAGGGTTGTATGATGGTGTGAAGGAAAAGCTGGGTTTGAAAGATATAGTAGAGAAAGAAGCTGAAGAGGAACATAATGAGAAGAATGTCGTATGCGTTGAACCTTTAGAGCACAAGCAAGCGATGAACGGTGCATATAAAAGCTTTAAAATAGGAGGTCAAGGAAAAACTGAAATCGACAGCTACATAGAGCTTTTGACTCCTAAGGTTTGTAAACTCATTGTAGAGAATGTGAAAGTGCTGGATGCTGCATAGGTTCAGCGGCACCTGTGGATAATGTGGAAGAAGAAGGAAAAGTTACTTATCAAACTGGACGATGATAATATGAAAGACTGGACTAAGGAAGAGAAGCAAAAACGGAGAGAATCTGATCATACTCATATGGTTTTGTATGATAAGGTGTTTAACAGTTTGATGACAGAGGTGTTTCAAGGTAGCAACGTAGAAGAGCTGCTGCAAGGTATTTTTGCAGATATTAAGACTCAAGTTGAGCACCCTGCGCTTCCTAATAGTGGGTTCACTCTAAATTATATCATGCACTTAGACATTGACTTTCATAAGCTGAAGTTGATTCGAAGTCGCTCATATATAAAATTACCAAAATGGATAGCGGATAAGAAGGCGGTGATCAACCCACGTAACACTGATGAAGAGTGCTTCAAATGGGCTGTCGATTCAGCGCTTCATCATAAGGAGATTGATGTTCACTCAGAACGAATTAGCAAGCTAAAGCCATATGCAGAGCAGTACAACTGGAAAAGTTGTAAGTTTCCAATGGCTCTAAACGAGATAAGCAAGTTTGAGGAAAATAACCCTGAGATAGCGGTAAACGTGTTGTTTGTAGAGGCGGAAGACGTGTCGTGTATAAACACGCAAAAAACATCTAAATAGCTCGGAGGTCCAACTTCAACAGTTTGCGTAGCAAGTAGGCTAAATTGTTGATGATAGTAGATTGCGAGAATAAACACTATACAACGATCAAAAACTTATCTAGACTGTTAAAGTCTTTGAATGCGAGACCCAAGGGGGCATATAATTTTTGTGTAAATTGTTTGAACGGCTTTAGCACAGAGTTAATGAGAGGCAAGCAGTACAAGTACTGCTCGAGTCACGGTGAATTCAATGTTGAGATGCCTGAGAAGTGGCAAAAGCTTATGAAGTTTTACGATAGACAGTGTCGATTCAAGGTTCCGTTTATGTTTTATGTTTATGATTTTGAGAGTATTTTAAAG
The DNA here is from genome assembly GCA_031834005.1 of Dendronotus venustus. Lineage (NCBI taxonomy): Eukaryota > Metazoa > Mollusca > Gastropoda > Nudibranchia > Dendronotidae > Dendronotus > Dendronotus venustus. The sequence continues at coordinate 5,127 of JAUEKX010057702.1, forward strand.
CCAGTTGATGAGAGGTATAAAGACAAGATGAAGCGCATGAAAACTGAGCGTAAAGTTAAAGGATTCACATACGGATAAGATCAGTACTCACATACCAGAGGCGGATCTAGAATGTAGCAAATACATGCAAAGGAGAGTGAAAATAAAATCATCTTGTACTATTTCTCCCTATCGTCACTGTATTTTTGCTCTCCTACGCATGTATTTGCTACATTCTAGATCCGCCTCTGCATACCCTCTGGATTTTGTGTACATAGCAAATTTGCTTCCGGAGAGTTGCCTAATCCTCTGAAAATATATGACGGTAAAGATTATGTGGAGCATTTTGTAGAGAAAGAGGTAAAGCATTGTCCTGTAAGTAGTAGTTTTAGACGTGAATAAGAATGCCTTCTTTTTTTCTCCGTAGAGTAAAGTCATACATGTTGATGGATTGTTTACGTAGACTAAGTGTTCGGAACTAAAGGTGTCGGGACACACGGCCTTTCCAGAGCATTCGTTAATGAGAATGAGATGTTGCCAACCCCCTGTAAATACCTAATGTTTATTATAATGTTTCAAATATTTTTATCTTTTATCAAATGGAGGAGAGGATGTTTCATTTTTGATGGCTTAGCACCTGGTAGATGGAAATTTCTTTATTCAAAAGTTCTATGTGCTTTAAACCTTCTAGACTTGGCAGATAAGGCACAGAAGCGGATCTATAGTGAGCCAAACATATGTAAAGGAGAGCAAGAAACTAATTATCTTAAGGTTTTTTAAAGGATAACTACGTTTTTTACTCTCCTCCTCTTGTCTGTGATATCCTTGTCGATGAGTTGGAAAATCGCAGTGGAGCAGTTTACGAGTTGCGCATTGATCGACTTGCAAGGGTCATCAGCTACACACTTGCCAATGCAAATCGCTTCTTTCGCTACAATAAGTTCCCGGTAATGAGCGGTACTCGGTCAGTGTACCGCAATATGAACTTAGCGCGTTTGTGTTTGAAATACAAAATATGTTGTGTCAGGTTAAGAGGTGGATTAGGGCGCTGACTTGCAGCACCCTGAAAAGGCGAACTTTTGTGCGAGGTTGTATTTGCTTGTAATACATCCAATGATATGTTTCTTGTTCGTTGATATCAATACTTGAGTATGAGATGAAAAAAAAAAGTTTTAGTTGCTCCAAAAGTTTTTATTGTCTTTATATTTTTACTCAAAAATATTTATTTAAATTATTCACGTTTTTCAATAGAATAATGTCTGAACGATTTTCCAACAAACAATTATAAAATACCAAGACCGTAAAACAGAGTGGCAATAGTGTTCCATCGTCTCAATTTTTTAAAAGATATTCTATGACATACAAAAATTATACTATTGTTTTGTTTATGTTTTCTTTTGTTTATTATTACGTTAATATTTCCTTATATTTTCTTTTGCACAGTAATATTCCAATATAACTAATATTAAGACAATAATAGTCATCAAATATTTATCAAACTTATAATAACTGTATTGCAATATCAATTGTTCGTCATTCGTGATTGGTTATCAATTTGGTCAACTTATTTTTTTTCCCAAGAACAAAATATCCAAAGTGCGTATGCTCACATGATCATTTTTCCGTTCCCGTTGACATACGAGCAAGTAGAAACCCACCTTTAAAAAAACTTATTAACCATACTTGTTATTTCCGTTTATTTTTGTTTTAAATATTTTAAAGTGACACTGTGATGCATATACCGCAAGATTTGAAAACGTTCAGGAAATTTCTTTTGCTGCTTTGGCCAAAAACTTTGGAAATAAAAATTCAATTCTCTTCCTTATGCACATAAATGATTGTAATTAATTCTCAGAATCATCAAAATTTGTAATCGCTCGAAGCATACATTGTGCAGCAAACTCGCGACAATCAAAACACTGGATGAGTGAGAATTTGCTTCTCGGGACCGAATTACTCGGACTTCTTACTAAAAGAAAAATTTCAGTTAATTGAGACACTTAAAAGACAAAAAAAGCAAAAACCTTTTTCCACAGTGATAATAATGTAAGTTTTAACAACCAATATATAAATATAATAAAGTTGTTTTTGTCATCGTTTAATAGATTTGTTTTGTTTGTAACATCACTATTTTTGTTAAATAGAAAACAATGAAAAGCCATTTTTTTTCTTCACGAAATTATTTCTACAGACGTTGATAGGCTAAGCTAAATTTCCCGTTAAACTCTTTTGTTTCTGCAAAAACAGTCTATCACAAATGATCTAAAACATCAAATTGTATCATCAAAAGAATGGATAATACAACATCTTTTCTAGTTAATTATGGGTTAATGCAAATAACTGAATTAACCATAGAAAATTAAGCACACATAATTCAGTTGGCGTCCAAAGGGAATTACTAAAATATTATTAATGATTAAACATAATTATGTAAGGCATGGAAAGATTTTTTTTTTTTAAAATAATCTTTGGACCAGCCTCAGTGATCTAATGATGGTTTAATAGCTTTTATGGTCTTTTTGTATAACATATATGTAATTATATATACTTAGAACGAATTCTATAAATAATAATTAATCCTATAATAGCGTAATTTTGTCTGTGCTTTTATACTAAAAGTTGCATTAAAATTACTCCCGTTAAGTTTATTTGTCAAGTAGCAAACCCCTCGCAAACCTGGATTCCATGTCGTTGTTTTGTTTCCCTGGTGAGTAAAAATATTCCACGTTGTCAGCAGCGCCACGAAAGCTTTACAGCAGAAATCTAGGGATACTAGTTAAGCAAGATCGATCTCTGTCTGTAAAGTAGGTAAATTTTATTTAATAATTTTCTTTATAGATTCAACAACTACAAAGTATCCCTTGTTCTTTTCCCTTAAGTCTTCCAAAAGAAATGAAACATGTGCTTGTTTATTCTAGAAATTAAATTTTAAAGGTAATGATGTCACCACAAACATTTTTGTAGCTACTAATGTATGCAAACTTGCTTCATGTCATTTTGTAATATTAATTTATCATTACAGTAAAAAAATATGGCAATAACTCTATGAAAAAAACAGGTTTGATAAAGTTGAAAAATCAAATGTTTCTTTTAGAGAGTTTCATATTGAATACGAACAAAAATAAAACAGCAAAATCAGGTTTCTTAAAATTTCAAAGATGATATAGAGGATAAACCTCTTTTCACTCTCCTTCGCAGATGTTGCGTTACTGTAGTTGAACCTATGCTCAATTAGAGCTCATTTTGTACCTAATTATAATAGCAACAAAAAGAAAATTGATACAATGTATTACTTTCGAATAAAATGTAAGCCTTTTATGGAAAGGTCTATCGGAACTAATTTTGAAGAAAAAACGAAAGAGCAAACGGGAGAGCAAACGGGAGAGCAAACGGGAGAGCAAAAACCAGTAACTATATTCTGAGAAATACTAAGTAACAGAAGAATGATAATTTTATCTTTTGCCGGATCTCTAGATCCACTTCTTAAAGGAGACGTTCTTGCTGATTTCAAAGAGAAGAACCAATAGAAAAAAACATTCTTTGATGAACAAAAGGGTTAAAACTTTAAAATTGTAATAAAAACACCATTATAAAAAATAATTGCATTCTTTTTTTATATTATTCAAACTTTGTTTTAAACTTTCATTGTATTTCTTCGTTTAGAACCTGTTAAAGGATTTGAAGACGAATGTAATTATCTTGAAAAACGAAATCAGAAAGACTGACGAATCAACGTGTGTGTGCCTTTTTAATGATTAAGCTTAAAAGAATTTGACTAAAATAATTTCACAATATATGACACTTTTCGGGGATCATTTTTGCAAAACCTTCACACAAGAACCATTTGTATACGAAAATAAATTTTAAGATACGTGCTTCTGTTCAATAATAACTATTATAAGTATAACGCAACACAAAGCTTCAGACGATTGCTTTCCTATTAAACAACTTGAGAAGTGACCAAAATCCTAAGTTTCTTATAAAAAAATCTTAAAATTTCAGTTAGATATTCTTATAAAGATTATGATAGATACTTTTTTTCTTTATATATAATTAACTTTTCAGTTCAATTTAGGTGTTTTGTTAGAGTTGTCTTTACCAATTCTTTACTGAGAAATATTGTTTCTTATTCTTATTTTTTTTTTTGTTTTGTACAAGTTTAAAGTGTAAAATCTTTAAAAGAAAGATGTATAATATTAAACCGTTTTAAATTAAATGGTTTTTGTTTTCATTGATAAGTGAATTACGTTTCTAAAACATAATTCGAAGGTTATAAGATTATTTCGAAATTGCGATAAAGAAGTATTGAAATATTGGGTAAGAAAGAGAAGACAAAAAATATCTATAAGAACTAAAAACATCTGGACAGAATCCATTAGAAGGATCTGAAAATTTTGGTAGAATCTGAAAAGAGGTAGATGGAGAAATAAAATCTGATATTGGTTAGTAAGAAGACATTTTTAGTTTGATTTTATGAGCAGGATGTTACAGATTTGGATTAAGATCTAGATAGGTTTTTGTTTTTTGCTGGCTATTATTATTTTTCGTCTTTATTGTCTGTCTGATTCTTTTCTTAGTTAAGTGCCTATTAATTTGCCCACCTCGATTGAGAGTCTATTGCGAATGTTAGATTCTATTTGGTGGGTAACAAAAGCTAGATGCAGTATCAACCTGGTTAGTGAGGGTCTGCTGACAACTAGACATATTTGCAGTATGTCACCTGAAATATTTTTAGAGTGATATAAATCCTCCAATATAACATTCGTTTCTTTAACTATTCCTCTTTCTTTTTGTCATCAACAACGATACCAAGAAAACAAACAAATCTAGCTATTAAGAGCACCAATTTTATCTTTGATATAAACCTTTTTTCGTTTCATCTTGTTGAATCCAACACTCTTCCCTGAACAACACATAATCTTTTTGTTTATTTTCCAAAGTTGCAAAAGAAAAAAATTGGAACACGCTTTCTACAAATCGAATGTTTTGTTATTTATCAAAATTGCAAAATAAAGCTTTTTCTCGTTTCTTATAATTCAACTGTTACTACATTTGTCCAGAGGATCGTGAAATAAAAAAAAACACCAATTTATGACAATAACTGTGCGATAATTAATCCTTATTAGTTTCTTCAACAAACTTTGTGTTATGGGGCCTCTCTTCTTGAATCAGGCAGAGTGTCAGCTACTTTCTATAATATGTAGAGATGGTAATGGTTTTTTTTTGTTTCGCTTTACTGATCTAATCCACGTAGCATCAGGTTTACATTTCCAAACTGATAAATGGTCAAAACAATTATATTTTGATTGGAATGATATGAAGCTATTGGGATTTCTCAATGGAATTAGATTTCATGCTTGGTTTGATCACTTTTTCTTTTGAAACTTTTTGAATTCATGTATATCTTTTTGCAAAGGAAAACAACAGATAACTTTAGTACAATATTATTAGTCACATTACTAGCAATTTTCGTTTGGCGTAAGTTGTAATTTTTTTCTGAAGCAGGAACACATTTCCATTACAATGCGGTTGCATTTTGCATTTAGTGATAATACCACATAATTCCTTTGCGTAAAGAAGAAAGATTTTATGTTGATTGTTTCTATAATTCATAGTACACAATCTTTTAATGATTGCAGTAATTGAGATGAAAAACGGAAGACATTTTAAGGTACTCAAATGATGCTCTTTTACGTTCCCATTCAAATAATAATAAAAAAAATCCATACCAGAAAAAAACATGTACATTAGGAGAATCAAACAGAAGAGTAAAATAATTCCATCCTTTGATGAGTATAAGATAAATATATTTATTTGTAAAAAGCTTTACGGTATACGATATTTACAAAACAGATTGTATTGTCAAGAAACAGGAAGATATTTCATATTAAATAAATTTGCTAACATTGATTAATCGAATATGATTTTAATAACTTTACCCATGAGTCAGGTGTCAGCCTCACCTCCTTAAGATGGTCCCCATATAAATCAGATACCTTGTTTTGTCTCATACCCAGTGGTGGGAGCAAGGGGTTAGGAGGTGAGGCGTCACCATCTTAGAAACTGACAAGTGTGCTGCCCGAGACCAAAAATTTTCATCAGTTTAGTTTAGGTATGAAACTTTTTACTCTGTCGATAATAATAAATTTTTTAAAACGCTCAAATAGAGTATTGATAAAAAATAGAACCGTAAATGTTTGAAAGCAATAGAAAATTGGCTAAACCATATAAGAATATATTTTACAAAATAATATTTCTTATTTAGCCCGTTTTGTAATTTTCGATAAGAACATTAAGATTAAGAACAAGAACAATAAAAACATTGAAAACATTTGAGGTTGAAAATAAGTAAAGATATATGGGCATCCAGCATCAGCGGAATTTTAATCATTGTTGTAAAAAATACAAGTTTTTTTTTTTAACGAAAAGGCATTCAAAGGATTGAAAAGTCAAATTGAAGGTAATTATTACTCATAGAAAGAGGAAGAATTTGTTTTCTAGATGTACATGAATAGAGTGCAATTATAAACATAATTAACTTTATTCTACTAGCAATATACAAAACAATCTTCCGCTTTTCAATGATGCTATAAAAGAGGAAAAAGGAGTGTTCTTATCAAACATATTTCGAAGTCAGAGAAAGAATCCACAAAGAAGTAATCATGAAGACATTTTACCAAATCTGCTTGTTTGCAACACTCGCTATTTTGACAGCATCTTACAGTAAGTAATACATGTAAAAAATGCTATAAAGTTGCATCGCAAAAGGTGTCACAAATGAAAACCCATTGCAGAAATAAGATTCAAGAATTGGTGAAAATTGCATGACAGAGAGCAGATTTCCAATTAGAATCTTCTATTAAAGAATTCTTTTATTTATAGACATCGATGAGAAGAAATTAGAAGAAATTGTACACGACTCAGTAAAGGATGAAATAAAAAACGCTGAAAGAGGAGAAAATGAACATCTCAATGAATTCAGTGACGATGATGATGATGAGGATGAAGCTATTATAAATAGTAAGTTTATCTCATGTATTGTATCATTGGTATTTTAATGAAATGGTATTAGTATGAACAAATATTTTAATTTACTAAAATTATTACTCATTGAAATATCAAGATGATTTGTTCGTTCAAATGACAACTTTAAGTAAATTTTCTCAATCGCATAATTTCGCAATATATTTCAAGATGCTGAATTAAAAATGAAACTGTATTGTTTAAAAGTAGTACAATTTTATTACGTAGTAAAAAGTCAATCCAGTAATTATCAATATTTTCTATCTATTTTTATTTTTCTTTAGATCATGAATTGAAACAAAAGAGAGACCCTTGGTTATTTAGTGCTGTCCGTAGTGCTGTTTCGACATTTACGAGTTGTACATCGCAAACGGGGAGATCTTTTTATAGACGTCGAGCCTTTGCCTTTAACGGTGATGTCCACTGTTACCGTTGCTGTAGTAATACCAGTAATAATTTATGCCGGCGCCGAAGTGACAGTCGTAGAAGAAGAAGAAGTTGTTCCTTTAAAAAATAACGAAAAAACTTTTGAAATCATTTTGTATAACAACATTTTTCGTTTCTCTGTTAAAACAATAGGTGACAAGACGATAAATTAAGATTTAGCTACGTTTTATTGAACAAGAAAGTGATAATTACATGTCGATGGTTTGCACTATATTTGAGTATTTTAACATTTAAAAAAAATTGTATACGCACAATGGTTACTTTATAACATGTAGCTAAATACTAGTTAAAAGTATCCATAAGTTTTATAGTAATCTTTTTTGTTATGTTGTTATTAGAGAAAATTTTGTTACTACATGATCTGTCACTTTCTCCTTCTTCATTGTCAGTAGTATATACAGAATGGTTCACAGAAAATACTGTTCTAAATATTGTATTACAAAAGAACGTAATTTTATATTGATTACTCTGTAGGGAAAATTACTATTACTTTTCAGACAGATTAACAACTTTTTAAATTACTGATTGATTTTTGGTGTTTATGAGTGCAAACTGGTAATTTTCGTAAATTAATTTAAAACGTAACACATTTACACTGTAATAAAAAATATAATCACGTTAAATTTGTTTTATTTTATTCTCTTGTGCAGAATTTTCACTAATTGCATGCAATAAACGCGTTTCAATAGCCATTTTAAACTCTTTGTTTACACATTTCAAAAGACAGTATTTTTTGTGAACCACCCTGTATGTCAGAAGTAGGTAATTAGTAGTAGTAAGCAAAACTCGTTAAAATTAATTGCTCTTGAGTTCAAATAATCTCGTTAATAATAAAATAAAAAACTGGAGCTTGATTTCTTTTGCTACTTCGCATATATTTTAGAACTTTAAAATGCACACGCGCAAGTTCGAACATTGTTATAACTCTCCGATGAAAAAAGTGCCGATGATTTGATATTAATTTATAATACACCTATGCACCGAGAATGTACACTCTACTCCAAAATTAGGATTCTTTGACGAGGAGCTGTTCTTGCGGACTAAGTTTGAGTTTTTTTAATGTCCTTTGCTGCGAGTACTTACACAACTAAAGAAGAAAGAAGGGAAATTCACCTTACAACATATACACATGGCACCTATAACAAGAGTATAGATAGCAATTATTATGGACAGTATTTTAATATACAATTACCCTTTACAGAGGGTATAATAAAATTGGTTTCGTGTGTTAATCATTTCAATTATTGTTTCAATTTCATGGTAATCTTTCGTCATTAGCGACCATTTTCAGAGAAGGATATAGAGTGCACCAAAGGTCTGGTAAGGAAAACTGGAAATCAATCATCTTTAAGTTTTTACAAGGATAACAACGTTTTTACTCTCCTCGGTTCTTGGTCTGCCTCTGATGAGAACGAAAATTTTCATTTTCTGGTGCAGAATTCACTTCCAAATCAAGAACACATTTCCATTGCTTCTGCATTGCGAATTGATTTACACACCTCTTTGCAAGTAAGAAATATTTTGTTTCGATTGTTTCTATAACCATATTATGTACACAATTATAGTTGATTGCTATTATGGTTTATGATGATGAAATGAGAAAGGGAAGATATTTTTTATCTAATTAGGATAAGAGAATAAGAAAGAGAAGGAAAAATATTTGTCAGCTTTTGATGAATATGGTTACGAAAGAGGAAGAATTTTTTTTTCTTACACAATTTTGGTAACTTCAATTAATCTAAACCAACCCTCCTATCTCCTTGATGCAACATATTATTTAATAAGAAACCTTAAATTTAATCTCTAAGCCAATTTCAGCGTCAAGATGGTTATCTCAGAAAAATGACTATCCGGCTATATAGACTCAAAGGCAAAAATATTAGCAAAAATATTTGTTTTCAAGAATACCGTCTTCCCTTCTTCCCTCGATATCAATGTTGAAGTCAAATTTGGTTAAGAAATATTTGTCACTATTCTACCAAATACATCAAAATACTTTGAAATGATTGAGAGGAGAAAGGAGGGCGAGCGAGAAATTCCAGGACTGTTGTTTTGGTGCTTCTGATATAACCTTAAATACATAAGATAGAGTGCTTCTCACACTGTCGGCAAACTATTACTGAGAAAAAAAATTAATTTATGAAATCATTTTGAAAAGTTACCGTTTTGTTTGTTAGATCTCTCTCTTATCATGTTGGTATCGCTTCATTTACTAGTACATAGGTTATTTTTCTAAGGTGATGATCCATAACGTAAGAAAATCTTTAAAACACGTCTTCTTTTATTAACTATCAATACAAATTACATAAAGCGGAAGATCTTTTGGTAATCATACAAAAAAATAGGGCAATATTATATATAATATATATAATAATACAAAATTTACGTGAATAAAGTACAATTAAGTCATAAATTAATCATTTTAATTTTACTGCACATCTAAAAAAAAAAAGTTATAAAGACGCTACTCCAAATCTGCTTGTTTGCAACACTCGCTCTTTTGACAGCCTCTGGACAAAAATCTTGAAAGAATCTCACGAGGAATCGGATGATAGCAGATCTCAGTGAAAGATGAATGGAAAAGTAGTAAAATCTTGTGTTTATGTGATGGTGATAGAAAAAGTGATTGATTGTTGATTTTAAGCATTCATCATAGAGTTGTAAACGAAGGTTCTTGTAAAACTTTTTCAATACTCGGAAAAATATCAGGGAAAATATAGTAGCAAATTTGCATCTCTCATTTTAATAATAACAAGGCGTTTCGCTCGGCAGGGGATACAAAAAGACGATGGGTTTAGGACAGCTTTGGGAAAAAATATGTGGGATTTGCGAGAATTGCAAATTGTTTGAAATCAAATTTCTTAACAATTTCGGACGAACGTTTGTTGCATGCACAGATGAATCCTGCATTCTTTGCATGTGTATATTACAGCTTGTCAAGGATCTATTTAAAGAAAAACGTTTGAGGCAAATAATTAGGTCTTCTAATTCTATATGAGAAAAATTTAACTGAAAAAAGAACTTAAGTAAAAAACCTAATAATTGCTCAAGATCAACTGAAAAAAGAAGAATGGACGATATTGTTTGTTACAACTGCAAGAGAATTGGACATTGCATCTCCCATTGTCCATTTTAATTAATTAGAGAGTCTTCAAGAGTTTCTCAAATTCCAGAAAAGAAAAGTTGACACTTGTTTTTATTTTCTTATTCTTTATTATGTTTTTATTTATTTGATTTAATTAATTAATTACCTATTAGCTTTAACGAGAGAAGTGTGCCAACTTACTAAGTTTGTATGTTTTCGGTAAGATATTAGCTTTGTAATTCGCTTTATATGGCACACTTTTTAGTTTGTGTATGACTTTTTAACTTTCTCGTCATTAACATTTATGGGATTGTCATAGTAAGATTTGTACATAAGCTAATAATTGTTTTTCTTATTTTTATTTAATACAATTGTTCAGTATTTCTCTAAGGACTATTAAATCAGTCTAACTCACGGTAGGTTTACTTCTAAATTAGTAATTGCTGCACAATTATTAATTTTCTTTATTGTATAAAATCATATTGAAAATGTAGAGAAAAAGTTTGGGAACTTTCGTCAGCTATAATCATGAGAAAAATTTCTTTACAAAAAGATAAATACAGAGATGCATAACCCACTAGGGAGCATAATGATAGTTACAATAATTACAAAAATGCGTCCAGAGACCTAATCTTTAGATTTAGTTGGCTAATAAAAATGTATTCGTGTGACGACATTTCGAGATCTTTCACTCTGTTTATTAAGTAGTTCGCACGTAATGGGGTAGATTAAAATTTCGAATTTCTCTTGTAAACAAAGGGTGTAGGATCGTGAATTAGCTGAGTAGCTTCTGGCATGCTTAATAATCGTCCATTTCAAAGTTGGGACAACATTATGGGTTTCTTTCAACTTCCAAACATGAGTCGATAGTGACGTACTGTTCTTGTACTTCATATTGTTGAAAGATAATTTGTGATAGTTCCAACGTGTTTTGAATTCCTTCTTCTTTAATCCGATGTATACTTTACTCGGGAGGTTTAGCGCTAAGACATCGCATTTGTAGATGACTGACAATTTCCGGCATTCCCCGTTAAGTGGACATTCGTCTTTATTCCTACAGTTACATTTCAGTGGTGGTTGAATCCTTGGTTTGGTGATCTTCGCGTTGTGACGGTTGATTATAGTGCGCATATTGTCTGTACAGCTATAGCTAACTTTCACATTGTTCTTGTTAAAAAGCTTTTTTAAATGATCACTCTTGAAAGGCTTCGTGATTAGTGACAGGAATTTTTTCACGATATTGGTGAATGCATTCTTTGAGAATGGAGGGTTGAACCAGATAACATTGCGTTCCCGATATTCTTTTCTTCCCTTTGGAATGGTTTTTGAATACTGCTGGTTGACGATAGAATACCCGCTTTTGATTAATGCTTCCTTGTAGTCTACTTTCGATTGTGCAAATATTCTTTCGTGCGAAGAATTCTTTGATAGGCGTTCAGCGATTGACGTTGGTGATTGCTTCAGGATATGTGGTGGATGATTAGAAGATGTATATATATACAACAAGGAATCGTTGGATTTTTTGTAAGGTTGGTAGCTTTTAGATCGTAAATTTAGTGTTACGTCAAGGGAGTCAACAGAATATAAACCTGTCTCAATTTCAATGTGCTGCTCGATTTCCTTAAACATTTTGACAATTTCCTTTCTCAGCTTATCCATTAACCGTCTTCTCATGTTGCAAACCACTATTAACCCATCATCTCTATACAAACCCGGTTCAGCTTTGTTTGTCAGGGGTGATAATTTGTTGAGTATCAGGAGACCGATCAGACAAATTTCGGTACCGTCGTGGCTTCCCATAGTGACGTCGAAACAGTTATTGGAAGATTTCTTTATCCACGCTTCGCTGTCATGGAACAGCAACGACTTTCTGCAGTGCGAGATGGTTCTCATTTCTTTTTCCGAAATTTGTGTGTGGATCTTGGCAAAGTCGAGCACTTCGGTAAGTAGTTCTTTGCTTATCGGCGGTTAAAATTCTTTAACGTCCAATTGAATGAACAAACACGTGTGCTTATCATTTAATGATTTGAACCACTGGAGCCCCTCATCCGTATTCTTCCACTGGTTTACCATTGTTGCCTGTCGGACGCTGGATATAATACGATCGAGAATGGTCTTGCTTACGGTGCCAAAGTTGCTTTTGCAGGGATTAATCAATCTGCATTGTAGCTTTTGTTGAAAGTTTTCTTTGTAATCTTTTAACGCGACGAACGCTGGTGTATTTGCAAGGCATTCTTCTCTTTTGTCAATACCGTAGGAATTTGCGATTGAATTGATCTCGAAATGTCGTCACACTAATCAATTTTTATTAACCAACTATAAATCTAAAGATTAGGTATTTACTATTGAGCACTTTATATGGAGGCATAAATTCTTGTGTCAATATATAAATTATATATATATATATATAGGTCTATCACAATTCTTTCTAACATGTTATTAAAAACATTATTTTATCACGAAAAAGAACTACATGTTTTTAGAGCGACGTTTCGACTGTTTTGTCTTTATCAAGCGTCTATTCAAACAAAATCTATCTGCTTATAAAAGTTACAATGTTAAACAAAATATAATTACTATTCCCTGTGGGACATACAATAGGTGACAGAAAAACATATTAACTTTACAAAAATCGTTAAATATTAATAATTTATGTAAAGAAAATTATAATGCTGTTAACAAAAAAGCTACACAACATAAATTTGGACAGTACAAAATCGTGCAAAGAATAAAGACTAACGATAAAACAAAAACGGTTTTACTTCTTTCCAGAAATCCCAGCCTATTGAAACACTGTGAAAAGAGTCAGCTACAGATATTCATCCAAAACAGATCTTAGTCCTCTAAGGAGTTGAGCCCATTAAGGAAAACAGTGTCCAGAGTGCTGATCCAAAAGGTTTCTCTCTCTAAAGGAGAGCTCGCATTGGTTTTATCAATAAGGACTATCTCACAGTCCTGTTCGAGGCCATGATGGTCCTCACTGAGAAAATGTTGGTGAAACGAGAATGTGGGACGATCTCACCCTTAGAGGCTTTTCTCTGACAACTTTTGTAGTTGTTCCAGCGAAAGCGAAACTTATTAGTAGTTTGTCCGACGTATTTGAGACTACAAACTTTACAGTTGAGCATATATAGACGATATTACTGCTGTCACAATTAAGAGGGTGGTTTATTTTAAAAGCTGCCTCGTTAGAGGAGAAAAACCTCTCAGTGACTTTAATATTTCTACAAGTTTGACAACGTGATTGTCCGCAGTTACTAGAACCAGGTGTCTTGGTTTCGCAAGGGTAGAGTTTGGCTCTAACGAGATAGCTTTTAAGGGTATTTCTGAACGACACAAAAGGAAGCTCCGAAAACACTGTTTTTGGTCTCTTTGATCAAGGTTCAAAATGAAAGCTAGGGATCTAATCAGCTTAGAGAGACTACTGAAGGCTGGACTAAAGTCGACAACAAAAGGTACAGATGGTTTCAGAGCTTTCTCTGTGTCGCAGAAGAGGCTATCTCGGGATTTTTCTTTGACCTTTCCCAATTCCCTATTCACTGACCATTCGGAGTATCCTTGATGGACAAACCATTGACTATTTGTACTGGTAATCGTATGATTTTGAGGACGATTTGGGATTAAAAACCAAAGTTTCATTTGGAAACTGCGTGTTCATAATAACCCCAAAGCAGTGAATAACCGCTTCTTGAAGATTTTTTATTTTTTATATAAACTCTGGGGACGAGGTTTTTCCCTCAGTATCTCCAGACGAATTACCTGTTCTTGTTTTCATCTTGTGTTAAATTTCTTCGAAATGATACTAGAGCTGTGTTATTCCCAAACTATGCGAAAAGTACTTTGTCCTCTTTGAGGTTATTCGTACGGCTTTTAAGAATAAAATTATTTTTTCCCACCTGTTCTTTTATTCACGTAATGTTAAATGCCGAATGTGAGATAATTATACAAAGGTAGTATAATGTTTTAGTTCTTTTGAAGTATACTTTTAAATACATGAATTGAATATGTCATTTGGAGTAAACATTATTTTTACATTATATATTAAAATTTGGTATGTATTTTAACACCCAAATATAATACAATGAATCTTTCGGTTATCGTACCTTTGATAAATAATAAGTGTTTAGCTTACGCTTTGATATCCACCACATTTTCCAATCCTCTTTTCAAATATCTCTGTAGAGTAAACTCACATATGCTGATAGATTGTTTAAGTAGACTGACTATTTCGAACTAAAGGTGTCGGGACACACGGCCTTTCCAGAGCATTCGTAAATGAGAATGTCGGCGTCTCGATCAAACTCAAACCAATCTTCTTGTGCATCACATTTTCCTGTAAGTAGTAGATTTAGTGGTTTTTGAGAGATTTAATAATACTAGGTGAGCTTAGAAACTGTTGTGAGATAATATCTGATATCTATCTTCTGCAGAGGTCTAGAGCTTCGGCAAACACATTTGTCTGAACAAAAAGGCTATTATGTTAGATAAAAGTTGTAAGGTAATAGTTTTTTCACTCTCCTTTACAGATGTTCTTTTTTTGCTCTCCTCCTCTTGTCTGTGATATTCTTGTTGATCAGTTGGCAAATCGCAGTGGAGCTGTTTACAACTTGCACATTGGTCAATTTGCAAGCGTCATCAGCTACACACTTGTCAATGCAAACCGCTTTTTCCACTATAGTCAGTTCTCGTAATGAGCAGCAAACCGGTAAGTGAAACCCTGGATAAGTGAGAATTTTTGCTTCTCAGGACCAACTTGGTCGGACTTTTTACTAAAAGAAAAACTTCAGTTAATTGAGACACTTGCTAAATGAGACCAATTTCGGTCTAGGGAGAGTCTCATCTAACTCGAGTATATTGTATCTGGATCCCCATATTGGTAATTTTGCATTGAAAAGAAAATACTTTGGTTTTTCGGACAACCCAAATGTCCTATACATCGGACAATAGTATTTCATGGGTTAAAACCTTTTGTGCTTAGCTTCACCTTAGCCTTTTCAGTCGATTAAATGTTTTACTTACTGGTAATTACTCGTTTTCTTATTTGGTTTTCATATGGAAGTTTAGCGACTGTTTTAACACGACATTAACACCTATTATGACATCGGAGAATTGTGATTTGCTACGCTTATCAAACAGTTCTTCGAAAAGTTCAGTGTCTTTTATTGTTTTTCAGCATCTTGAGCTCTCTAGCCTTTTCTTGGTTTTGTGAATTGTGGTAATTCGGCCTTTAGTCCACTACTAAATTAAAGAAGAGAGGGAGCCCTGTTAACTGAAACTTCGTTATTGAACGTTAAGTCTTTCGATAATAACAATTTAGCCAATCTTTCTTTTCATACCTTTTTCCATTTATTTTTTGCCTATAAATGTAGACATTTCTGAACGTTCTCAAAATTCTCTTTTTATTTCTAATGAATGTAAAATCTTTTTTATAAATTTATTTTAATTAAAATTTATAATTATTCGATATTTTTCAATCAAAGCTCTGTGGAAATCAAAGTTCCTGAGGAATTTAAATCTTGCCAAATTTGATTGTTTTTTACAGCAAATTTCTCTTTTAGCCTTAGATCATCCTTAGAAAATAAAACCCGAAGCAAATTATTTGAGAAACCATTTGAGAACACAATCCAAAAATGAAAAATGACATTGATATAAATTAAGACAAGTAAATCATTGAAAAAGAGGAAAGATATGTCGATAAGAACATATAAAAAATGTCTTTGACAATTAACAATTTGATTTGCAATCACTCATTGTTTGCATGTAGACAATAGCACTACAGTCGTTCTGACGTCGTGTGGCGTTAAAAAGGGGAAAAATAGTGTTCGAAAATAAACTTTTATTCTAAACTGCAAAATAAAAAGCCTTGACATTTTTATCAACTATGTTCTTATAAATAATAAAATGCATATAGTCTATTTATTTTTGATATTATTCTAATTTTACGTTTTCAAAACGTTTGTATAAAGAAACAAGTGGCCCTTGGCCTTAAGGTCATCGCCAAATAATGAATAGCAAGAATTGTCGAATTACTTTTTGTTAGTGACTTAACCAGAACCTTAGACTGAAATCGCTCTTTTTTGATAACAATTATCTGAATTGGGGAAAATAATGGCAAATAATGTATAATGGCAGACAGAGCTACGATATTAGTACCGTAAGTACAGTGAAGTGAATCATATCAGGTGGTTTGAATCAGTCACTATAAATCAAATAACTCTTGATGGAAATCATATTTTTTCTTTTTTCTTTCAAATTTCGTTTGCTATCTATCAACGCCAAAGGTCAATACAAAAATAAAATTGACCAAAGAATTTCTTCCGAAGATAATGAAGAAAAATAATGCATTGCACATACACATGCTTCCTGCTGAATACCCGAATCTTAAATCACATTGATGAAATAACCTCCTGACCACTTTATCTAAATGTACGGGACCCAGATTAGACTTAATATCACCACTTAACAACAGTGTAAAACTCAAGTTATCCAGAATAGCAACAAATGGGGCCAGTTTCAATAGACGCAATAGGTTTTTATCCGACACATGGGAGCCTATTGTAATATATTGATTTTAAACCAAATTGCGCGGCGTTATTAAAACAGCCAATCGAAATACGATGCTTCAATGGAAATCATAATTCAGAAAAATAACGGTTTTTTAAGACTGTGGGAAAGGGAATTTTAATTCAACTAATAGAATTCAACTTAGATGTTATATTTCAAGTCTAGATATGCATATATCTTTCAAGTATTCAAGTTTTCCGATTATACCGATTACTCCGAGTTTTTGTACTATTTCAACCTCAATATATTTTGCAAGTATTCGAGTTTTGCAATTATTTCGAGTAATTGATATGGAAGCTTTGTTCTTTTGATGTATGACCTAAAGAGACAAAAAAAATTGGATTAGAACAAAATTAATAGTTGAAAAGGACAGAGTTTGTGGAATATTCTGACTAGTACTAACTTTATTTGTTTACACTGTCCATAGCTAACAAAGAGACAAAAATGACTTTTAAAAACTAATAATAACAATGGATATACCAGGAGAACCGTTTAAGGTGCTATTATATTCTACTGTAACCAATGGGTCTGGTTTCTCTGAAAATATAACGGAATTCGTTGGTATCTTTTTCAAATAACATTTTTAAACTTAACCTTTTTTATGCAGGGACTAACAGCCAGTAACTTGTCATTGAAATTATTTACTCTTTAATAAAGCTAAGATTCACTGATTTTAACTGCTGTTTTTAAAAAATGTTAAGGCCAGGAAAGAGTACCTGCTCCAGGATTCCAAAAATTGAATCCGCTACTAATTGGTTGTAAAGTGGACAAGTTTTAAAAAATCTTCTTTACAATAAAAAAGAAACTTGTGTTATCAATGTAGGAGGGTGTTTGTGAGTTCTTATGTTATAATACAACAAATTTATTTTGGGCTTATGCATTGTAATGTGAGCAATAGTTATGCTGAAGAAATCAACGTTTGAGAGTTACTTTTACCAAGCTATCACTCATTCGTCCAGTTACTTAACATGTATTAGAATGTTGGCGTACAAGAAAAAAACAACACGACTTTTGCAAATGTACGTTATGTAATGGTTACTCAGTATGACAGCAGGCAAAGTTTGCTTACGTATGGCATAAATGGTCAAAGTTAAGCCAATGGTCAAAGAAAGGCAGGTTGACGGTACTGTGCGCTCCAGAAGATTGGTTAACAGCAGAGCGCACAATGAATTGGGAAAGCAGTTAGTCGTTATTGGGTAATGTAAAATATTAGCCATAAGTGCATTATTTATTATCCGGAATGCCATCCATCTAGTATATAACTTCACCTCAATTTACGGTATGTATACATACTCTCAGATTAAATGCATAGTGATTTTAATAAAGCTTAATTATCATACAAAAATTTAAATGTGCACGCCATATCACTACATATCATAAAAGATAGCATGAAAATAGTCAACTTAGAACGACAGACTAACATTGAACACCCCAAAAACAAACGGGTAATCAGTTTCATTCAATACAAATGTTCCGCTCAAAGTCCTGCTGTTCAAAGTTAGCCAGTTCATAGTATAAATTAAATGATGTAATCATATATGACCAACAAAAAGGGTTTATTTACACAGCCACTAAAACCACCAGTGCATTTTAATGCATATTCAAGGGTAACTTAGATGTATTCACGGTAAGGCTCACATAAGTGTCTTTGATAAAATATACCAGGAAAATGTTTACTTGCATATGCATGTAAATTCCACCAAGGAAGCTAGACTGATAACTATCATAAAATAGTGATAAACCTGATACATTTTATGGCTGAGCGTAAAATTGCAAGTATCTTGAACTAGATTAGCAAAGCTATACAAATATAAAGTAGACACTACGCTACTCCTTGCCTCAGCCAAACAGTCAAATACTAGAGAATATTTGGATTTGGTTCTCCAGCAAGCAGCAGAGTAACAAAAGCAAAACTTTCAGCAGCAGGCAGTAAAATGAACACCCAAATTTTATGGTATGTATGGTAAACAGCAATATTTTCAGCAGTCAATATTTTTGTTTTTTTATTTTTCGAGATAGGCAAGTTGTGTATTCGCATCAGGCACAGTCTGCAGACTGATCAGATGGATCAAATTACCCAGAAGGCCACTGTTATGTGAAATAAAGCATTAAGTTTTAAACGTATGCTGGGCGGGAGCGTCGGACTACAGGATGACAGAAACGAACACTCTAATGAAAAATCAGCTACCCACACGAGCGCTGACAAACAACAGTCCTTGAGTCTTGAAAATTCTCTTTATATACTCGACTAATATTGTGCCTGTCATTCATCAAAATCAAAAAAACTATTTCCACTGAAATAGGACATCACTCAGGAGCACTTTTTCTTTTATAGAATGAACAGCAAAGTAGAAGGAAAAATTATATAACTTGGCTTGTTATCGAAATAAAAAGATCATTCCTAATATGTTATGTAAGCAATAATTCCTAACATAATATATATATATATTGTCCTAACCTCCCAAGCCGAATCGATATCGTGTTCAAGGTTGCAGAGTTTTAGATTTCTCTATAATTTCTTTTTGAGAGAATAACACTTAAACTTATATTTTTTATAACAGTTAGTTGATTTTGATTTTAAATTTGGAATGTCAGAAGCCGTTGTCGAAGCACAACCAAACTTGAAGCGTATGTAAATAGTTAATTAAGTTCATCATCATCATCATCGTCATCATCGTCATCATCATCGTCGTCATCGTCATCATCATCATCGTCATCATCGTCGTCGTCATCATCATCGCCATCATCGTCATCATCGTCGTCGTCGTTGTCGTCGTCGTCGTCATCATCATCATATCAAACTTGCTCGGGCTTCATTTACTCGACCAACGACATCAACCCCTGTCTTCCATTGCATCAGGTAGCTCTTCAGGTTGGCATCTAGTGTCCTGGTAGAGTTGGTCAATGTAGGTGATAAATGGGCGACCAACTTTCGAGTGTTTTTTAATGATTTGATTTTCATAGCAGTATGCTTCTTAGATCTCCAGCAGTGACCTGCGAAGCGAAGACGACTTTGCCTTATTGTAATGTTATAGTTATAGCAGGCAAATTTCTGTAAAGTTGTTGTTGGTGATTTGCGATTCCGATTTAAACATCCTTTGCAGATGATTTGATGCTGCTTCCGAAATAATGGAAGAGATTCACCATATTTATTGTATTGAAATTAACAGAGTTTGTATTGCCTTCTTGGTTGTATGATATAAATTTGGTTTTACCAGCGTTTACCTGAAATCAATATTTGCTGTGGCGACTTTAAGTACATGAAAGAAGTAAGTTACACTTTCAATTGAGTCTGATATTAGTAATTAATCAGATTATCGACATAGTCGGCATCTGAAATTTTAATTGCAGGGTGTCGGTTAGAAGCTGCCTTTATTTGGGTGAAGTTGTGTTGTCTAAATTTATCGATTGAAATCCGCAGAATGTAATCAAGACAAAAGAGGAAGAGAAAGGTATCGAGCGTGTCTCCTTGTAGAACACCGGTGCGAACTTTAAATACGTCAGTATCACCACCAGAAGAGCGTACTTTGCTTTTGCTGTTTTTGTAAAACATCATGATTGCAAATATAGTTTCTTTGGGAATGCCACAGACCAGCATAATTTTTCCATTTTTCCACGATGCACTGAATCAAAAGGCTTCAAAAAAAGTCTTTAAACAGAAGTATTGCGGGTAAATTTCTGGCTTTGACTCCCTCAATGATTCTTCTTGTTGCCAGAACTCAACTGACGGTTGAGTGTTTCTTTCTGAATCCGTTCAGGTTATCACAAAGAATATTATCAATAACAGGTTGTCTACGATTTAGCAGAAGCCAGTTGTAAATGTTTCCTGTTATTGGGGTGAGGGTTATATCTCTTTAGTTTTTTG
>JAUEKX010057924.1:0-13396 GCA_031834005.1 Dendronotus venustus
ATGATTCTAAGCAAATTCTAGGTATTCTTAATAATATTTTGTTGTTCCTCGTATTGTTTGACATTAGTTCAAAATAGGCAGATATATTTTCACAGACTTCATCACGTATGTATGTCATTCTTCATTTTTCTGATCTTCATACATTCTATCATCATAAAATATTAAATATGTTTGTGCTTAATTTATTTGATCTTTATAGCTTCATATTTTGATTTTGATATAAATCAAGACTATCGGTCAAGGAAGTTTGTTCTATCTGGAGACTGTGAAAATGGTTTTGCTGACCTAAAAATGTATTTAAATGAGCAGAAATTTAGCGGTTTACACCAGCATTGACTAACGTTGTTGACATTGTATTATGGGATTTCGGAGTGGTTTTCTTAACCTAAATAAATCTCTTCTTTGGATTATGAAATACTGACTTTTATGAAATATGCACATACTCCCCTTTATTAGTTGTTTTTTAAAATTGTGTTGTACAGTAGGAAATTGTAATTCAGATGTCGCATGAAGAATTTTAATTTTAATTAATTTTTAATTAATTTTAATCTTTTAACCTCCTAATTTTGTTCACCTGTTTTTAAAATTTATATACATGTTTTTCTGTATTTTTAACAATTTCTTATTTTATAAAAAAATTTAATTAATAGAAAGAAGAGAATGTAGACGACAGATCATCAAGGGGAAAACGTAAACGAAAGTCTATGCCTGATGAGAAGCAGGTGAAAAATATATATTATTATCAAAAAAGTTGCATACACTTTTTTAAAAGCTGTCTACTGGGCTGGGCTGGACACAATGATAACAAATTTAGTCCCATTAGATGATAAATAGCAAAAGTCTTGATTATTACATGTATATAGTAGTTGTTTTTCTGTTTCAAGCCAAATCCCAAATCAAAGAAGCAAAAAGTATCAACGAAGACTGTAACTGAAAAATCAAACACTGATAATTGTGCCAGTAACAATGAAGTTGATGAGAAAAACAAAAAGGTAAACTTTCATACCAGATTATTACAATAAGTAATTTAGAACCATACCCAATGTGATTTGTTAACAACCCTATGTTTGCTGGATTAGCAACTAGTTATAATCTAATAATTCTTTAAATTTATCAAATTGACAGAATCTTGAAAGTTTGAAGAAGATTGACAGTGTAAATGAAGCTTTGAAGCTCTAGTGGTAAAAGCTAAAGCGAAGTTGAAGACTTCATTTACGCATTCAATCTTCCTCAAAAGTTGTCTTGAATAGTAAAAAAATGTACCAAGTGATGAAAATCTGATTTCAAAACACTGATTTGGTAATATTGATCAAGAATGAACGATGTTTTATCTAATCTTCTCTCTGATGGTACATTGTCTTAAAGCCCACTATTTTATTAATAGTTAAATACTTTTAAATAACTCTTACTAGCCTTTTTTTACCCATAGTTGGTAAGAATTGTGTTTAACTGAATGATTTGTTTAGCAATTTTTACCCAGGATTGTCTCTTCAGTACTAATCAGACTGTTATTGATGACAATCCTGTCTTTGTTGCGAAATTCATACAATGGAAACCTATGGCAATTAGCAGCAAGAGGTTAACCAGCAGGCCACAACTTGAGCGCCTTAACCACTCGGCCACAGCTCCATAATAACTTGCGCTCAGTCACTGTGTTCTGAATAAAAAAAAAAAAAAAAAATTTAATCTGATGAAATAAAATCTATCATCTGTGGAAGTGTGTATCAAAAAGTACAGCATAATTGGAAATAAACATTTTTCCCTTTTTCTGTTTACCAGGTTGATCCAAGAGAACGAGACAAACTGTATTATAACCGGACAATCAATAAAGAGCCGGTACCCCCTCTCCAACCATTACTCTTGACTGGTGGTACGCTACGGAACTACCAGCTAGAGGGTATGACTTGGCTCCTAGGGCTTTTCGAACACGGGATTAATGGAATTTTAGCAGATGAGATGGGCCTGGGAAAGACACTGCAGTCAATCGCACTTGTTGTGTCACTGATCGAAAGGGGTGTCAAGGGTCCGTTTCTGATAGCGGCGCCACTCTCCACTCTACCCAATTGGCTGTCAGAGTTTCAGAAGTTTGCACCTGAGGTATGGTGTTATGGTTGTTATAAGTCATATGTTTTTTTCTATTCACATTTTATTTTGAATTGCTAGTTATGAGTTAGGTCTTAAGCCATTAAAATGTCACAGAAAATGGAGGCTACACAATTTAGGAAATTAAATTTTTGGTTTTAAAATTTAAAAACTTTGTACGATGATATAAGATGATGCATATCAAAATGCAGTAAATCAACAGATGATAAACTACGATCTATCCAATTTAGGACATAATGGTTTATTTTTAAAAGTTAATACTTGCTGGTTCTTTCGTTTTTAGATCTACACAATTTTGTATCATGGAAGTATCCCAGAGCGTGCTGAACTAAGAAGAAAACTAATGCGCATAAAACGTTACAATCATGGTTTCATCAGCTTACCTGTCATCATATCTTCATACGAGATCTTGATGCGCGATCGCACGTTGCTAGAAAATTATAACATTGAGTGGAAATTTCTTATCGTGGATGAAGGGCACAGAATTAAAAATCTGAATTGTAAATTGATAAAGTAAGTATGGAGTTTCTCATTTTATTATTTCTTTTTTTCTGATATTTTTTTAAGCTTCTTGAGTTGTGCTTTTACTATACTCTTTTTCATACTCAAATGAAAATTTGTAAAGTTTTATTTTTTTTGTTTTTTTAGCAAATGTCTTAGATTTTAGCATAATTCCTTAATAACCAACCAATCTGCTCGCTCTTTTTTTTCTCAGGGAATTGAAGTTGTACAATGCTGCTAATCGACTTCTGTTGACAGGAACTCCTCTTCAAAATAACCTGTCAGAGTTGTGGTCGTTGCTCAATTTCTTGTTGCCAGACATCTTCGATGATTTGAATAGGTCAGTTAACCCGAGTTAGTGTTAAGTAAGCAAAGAGGTCTAGTGTCGGTATCAACCAGGGGAGTTTATCCCCCTTTTTCCCCTTGAGTTAGACCAAGGAGATGATTGTTGAGGTGGATCGCCACACCTACTTGGTGTCAATCCGAGTTGGTGTTAAGTAAGCAAAGAGGTCTAGTTTCGGTATCAACCAGGGAGTTTATCCCCCTTTTTCGTCTTGAGCTAGACCATCGCCACACCTACTTCAGTGGCTTGCTGTACAGATTGGATTTCCCAAGCTGTGCTACTTATACGTTGAGTTTACAGAGGCATTGGACCTGCAACCTTTCGGTTAGAATGTCAACGCTCTACTGACTGATCTAACTAGCCTCTAGTAAGGGTTAATACTCGCGTTGTAAGGTAGTGTGTGTGTTTTGAATGGTGTTTTTTATAACTCGTATTCATATATAGCTGGATTATATTTCCAGGTAATTTAACAATTGTCTTCATTAGTTTTCAGACATGGTTTGATTTCTCCTCGATTACCGAAGGCGACGATGCAGACAGTGAAAAGCTGATTGAGAAAGAAAAAGAAGATAATGTCTTGCAAACACTTCATTCGGTATAGCCTCATGATTTTGCTAAAACTTCCATCATTTCAACTGATTTTTTCCAATATTCTTTCTTTTGGTTTTGCTCTATGTGTATCCACTACTTAAAGGGAAGAAGGTTTTGCGACAAGAAATTTTACGTAAAAGAAACTTTGGCGAACCAAGCGGCGAAAAAGTGCGAATTTATTTGAAATTTTCGAAAATCTTCCGAAAAAAATCAGAGGATGCGTTTTCAGGTCTTCTCATTTTCGTCTTATGGGAAATTGTCAGCTTTTAAGGATTTTTTCGTTCGATTTTTTTCGCAAATGATAAGGAAATTTGTTGCTCAAATTTCTTCCGCGAACATGTAATATTGTCGCGAAATTTCAGAAAATTTCAGAAAATTTTGTTTACTTCAGGCTGCGATTATTATTGTGACACTCATGACAAAAGGTCGAATTTCAGCCTGATGGATATTCTTATCAAATTTATTGTTATAAAAATTTATTTTCGTAGATTTTAACTCCCTTCTTGTTGAGACGATTGAAGACAGATGTTGATTTGACCATTCCACCGAAGAAAGAAGTGTATGTGTACGCACCATTAACTGAGAAACAAGAAATCTTCTATAAATCAACTTTAGATCGAACGATTTTAGATCTCCTCGAGAAAGAAAAGGTATGGTAATTTAACATAATGTATTGATTTGATAGTTGTAAAATCTATTATTATCTGTCATACAGCAGTAAATCCCATATCATTCAGATTCAACCTCAACCTCAACCTCCAAGAGTTTCTCCGGAACTTAAATTAAGTCGAACCATTATAGATCTCATTGAGAAAAACAATATAAGTTAATACCCGAGTAACTGTGTCCAAAGTTGATGTGATGCAAGATGTCTGTTGTTCGATAGTAATGTAGTTTCAGATATCTACATTCTAGCTTATCGAGTAACTGGGAAATGGAAGGAAGGCGTAAGATGTATTCTTGTTTTTCTTTATACTTTATGTGTACGCATACAGAAGAAATCTGAGCCACCACAAGAATTCACTGCAACAGGACGCAGGAAACGAAAGTCTGCTGGTAATGTTTGCTATCGTGAGGATGACAATCCCGATATCTTGGATTTGGATGTGCTATTAAGAGAGGCAGAGCAATACGAACAAAGGTATGCTCAATTATGTTTCCTATTTGGTCAAGTAGGATTTATCAGAGGAGTTATTAAGAAGCAAAGCAATGTGAAAAATGCAGTTGTTTGCGGCAGCAACTCAGCAGCTATGTAATTAAATTCTTTAAAAAAAAAAACTTGAGGGCTTTATTATTATTATTTATTAATTTTTACCCAGGATGGTCTCTTCAGTACTAATCAGACTGCTATCAATGAGAGTCCTGCCTTCGTTGTGTAGCACCTACAACGGAAACCTAAAAACCTTTTGTACATAGATCTTATACAAAAAGGCACTTTCAGATTGTATCACCTCCTTAACCGGCCAAAGCGTGCGTACTTCTTCTGCGTACATGCATTATTATGCGGCATTATCTCCGTTAGCTCGTGATGTTAGATACTTAAATATGTTGTATATAGTCTTAGTACTACATATTTTTTATAAGAAACCTACCTATAGAATGTTCAAAAACTAACAAAATTTTACTACTATATTGTTACGACTATTTCTAAAATTAGAAACCTTTTTGAAACCTTCGATAATCAATCGAAGAAGATGATATGGACAGTAAATCATGTGTTAGTGTATATGAGGTCATTGCACTGCCGACCCTCTAGTTTGATATAAGAAACTGGTTTCGAGCCAGGTTTCTTATAAAAAAACGTAAAGTCGATAGCAGCCGTATACTCTTCCTTATTCAAAGGAGCCAACGCCCACGTAATTAAACTGATTTAATCCACTTATCCATTGTTCCACTTAATGAGCATTTCTCCTTTTGTTAAACACACCAAAATCCTTAAAGCACAATTATGAGTTAGAAGGGACATCAAAGCAAAAGCTTTCTTTTACTCCATATTTTATAGAAAACTCGGTACTGGTAACAAAAAAAAGAATACGGAAAAGAAGAATTCCGTAGTGAATATCCGTATGCAGAACACATTGATGCAACTACGGAAGTGTTGCAACCACCCGTATCTGTTGGAGTATCCGTATAACCCGGACACAGACGAGCTCATCATAAACGAAGAGTTGGTAAAGGTTTCCGGCAAAATGTTGGTACTTGATCAGATGTTACCAGCTTTGAAGAAACGTGGACATAAGGTTTGATATACTGTTAATGATATTAATGCCCGTTTTTTATGTAAGCTTTTTATTACGCCATTATTACGCCGACCCTTAATGGCGTTATTTTCCGCCCTTTGGGTATTACACTATAAGTTCTGAAGGTGAAATTCAGCGGGGAAAAATTTTTTCTGGATTTTGGTGGAAAATCTCTCTGGAGACTCTTTCTATAATATTTTTTTTTTCAAAATGCCATGTTCTTCTTTTGTGATGGGAACAGTCGGAACATATATTCCATTACAAGTGAAGAAGTTTCAAGTGAAAGAAGAATTAAGTATTGAGAGTGACGAAATGTTCGTTACATAACGTTAGATGGATGTTGTTATGATGTCGTTGTTAAGGCTCCTATCCACCAGACGATGGATGACAATTGTCGCAAAAACCCACATTTCTTAGTAGAAAAAGTTAGCAATTTTTTCGTCGTTCGCATGACAAAAGTAGAAGTCGCACGAACGAAGATCACATTCTTGACCAATAGATTTTTGATAACAGCCGCCATTTTGTGTGTTTATGTGCGCGATTTCCTTTTTTCCATGGATTCTTGTGAAACCAAAATTTAGGCGCTGATCTTAAAAGTATTCTATTAAATGCACTTTGACGCGTCATATGTTTTTAAATAGTAAACAGACAATTTCTTAACATTTTAACCATAAGCTGATCTAAAGTGACGGCAACATCTGCGAAGGAAAAACATCTATATTGCAGTTTTTCTCAGACATTGACCCAGGTTTGTGTACCGTGTTCTTCCAAAGAGAAACTGTTATCTTTTAATGCGGGCCTTATTATCTCAATCTCAAACGATTGGTCTAGTACGTTGACACGTGATTATATAAATATCGTGTATTGCATTTTCTTTACTCCAAACATTTAGGTCCTAATTTTCTCTCAGATGACTCTCATGTTGGACATTATTGGAGATTATTGTGGCCTCCGTGGTTACACTTACTCAAGAATCGACGGTACAATGGACATTAAATTGAGGCAAGAGAATGTGAGTAAAACAAAGAGGACATTTAGTCCCAAGTCAAAGTTATTGGAAAATTAGTTAATCGAGTTAATCAATTAAGCTTTTATAAATAAAATTTAGAAAGAGAATTTTGAGAGCTTTTGGAATATACATACATATATAAATAGCAACATATATAATAGCAAACTTGTAAAAGGTTACATACATATATGCTTTTAAAGGCGAAAAATTGAACAGATCAAATTAAGAGAACATAAATTACTTCAGGGGGTGATGTGTATCCTTAAAAATTATGACTTTCCAGTTAAGAGCAAATGGAATTTCATATAAAGGGCTTCCCAGTCAAATTCCGATGAGCTGAAATGATTGTACACTACTGGAGAACGCTAGTTAAAGTACTTTGCTTGAACTTATGAAATCTATATAGACGGGTTAGCTCAGTGAGCAGAGCGTTCATCTTCTAACCGAAACGTTGTAGGTTCGATCCCTGCCTCCGTCAACTCAACGTATGAGTAGCACAGCTTGAGTAATCCGATCTGTGCGGTAAGTCACTGGTAGCTGAGAGTAGGTGTGGCGCTCTACTTCAGCTATCGACCTCCCAGTTCTAGCGCAAGACAAAAAGAAGATCTACTTGTTTACTTCTTGTTACAGATTGAAAAATTCAGTCAAAACGAAGAGAATTTCATCTTCTTACTCAGTACAAGAGCTGGAGGCTTGGGTTTGAATCTCATGATGGCTGACACTTGTATCATCTACGACAGCGATTGGGTAAATATTAATTTCTGTGTATTAATGTTTTAGCAAGAGCGTTTAATAAGAATGTTTTTTATATATTAATACTGTATGAAATGGCTTTTTAAATTAGGAAATTAAATTTCGTGAATTTTCACGGAATTTCGGCCAAAATCTGGAAAGAATTTTTCCAGGAAGCCCTTTGCGAAAGTTTATTCCCATCAATAGAAACAATAAAACAAAAAAGGGTTTTTGGGTTAAAGGAAGAAATTAAAGTTTTTTTCTGCGAAAAATTTCGGAACGATCAATCATGAAATTTTTGTACTGGTAAAGTAATTACAAAAAAATGCAACTACTGCGATTGCCCTATTTGAAGATAAAAAAAACAACTTAAAGTTATATAACTGTACTTACGATCAGATTCTTCGTCTTTTTTTGCGTGTCCTAAAATCCTTCAAATCGAACTTTCTTTCAAATCTGTGCATGCGTGTTTGGTATTTTAATGAAAAAAAGTCTGTCTATCTGCAAATTGTCTGTTTTCTCTTTTCTCTTTTCTT
Source organism: Dendronotus venustus (assembly GCA_031834005.1). Taxonomy (NCBI): domain Eukaryota; kingdom Metazoa; phylum Mollusca; class Gastropoda; order Nudibranchia; family Dendronotidae; genus Dendronotus; species Dendronotus venustus. The sequence goes on from JAUEKX010057924.1 coordinate 8,056, forward strand.
AATCCAAAATTTCTACTTTTCTCTCGTTTGTAGAATCCTCAAGTTGATTTACAAGCACAAGATCGTTGTCATCGTATTGGTCAAAAGAAACCAGTCATCATCTATCGCTTCGTCACTGCAAACACTGTCGACCAACGCATCATAGAGCGTGCGGCCAGTAAAAGAAAACTCGAGAAAATGATCATACACAAAAGTTAGTCTTTGTATTTCATCTCACTCCAATTGACTATGGACACAACCGAATGCTTTATTTTCTTTTTATCCCGACAATTTTATTATTAACTGCTTAATATTTATACCCAATATTTTCTCATTCTCTTTGATATTTTTCTCATTTTTCTCCGAATTTGCTTCAGCCTCGTTATGATGAATACAGTGGACTGTCTCTATCTCGATTAGCCTCTACCTCGATTAGCCTCTACCTCGATTAGCCTCTACCTTGATTAGCCTCTATCTCGATTACTCTCTACCTCGATTACCCTCTATCTCGATTACCCTCTACCTCGATTAGCCTCTTCCTCGATTACCTTCTACCTCGATTACCCTATTCCTCGAACAATTTCCTGTCTTGAACAGAAAGCTTTGTCCTTTTTCTCTCTCAATCTCAAATTTTCTCCATGTCGAACAAATTCTTTGGTCACTTGCGAGATCCAGATCCATTGTAGTATTACAGTATTGGAATAAAAGCTAAAAGTAGGGTCTATATTCTTGTAATTACTCTCTTGAATTCAAAGTCTTCAATATTCGAATGACTTTTTTGGTCTTGTAAATCGAATTATAGAGAGTTTACTGTACTTTTTAATTTTGGGAATTTTGGAAAACTAATGTACGTAAAATGGGTACGATTGAAGGTTAGTCCGTGGGAAAATGACTTAATTTAATAATAATAGTATAAATAAATCCTAATGAGTTATATAAATATTTACAGGACCTCCGTAAACATCCAAAGTGTTTGTGCTTTTAATTACGCTTGTGTGTATCCTTATCTTCTATAGAGAACTTCAAAGGAGTGAGTGCGACTGCCATCTCCCCCACAGAGCTTATGGAGTTGTTGCAATCAAAGGATGTCAGTAACACTGTTGACACCTGTGGTAGAGTGTTTTCCAAAGAAGAGCTGGATAGGCTGTTAGATCGTTCTGACATGGTGAACCTAGACAGCAAAGAGAACATTGACTCGAAAAATACTGCTGTTGTTGTTGGTAAAGATGTCAAACAACATGATGGTGGTGGTGGTGGTGGCGGCGGCGGCGGAAATGAACATTTCAAAGTGATCAATGTATCTGCTGATGATAACATAGTGTTTTGACATCTGGACTGTTATCATGGTGAAAAAGCTCTATTAGTCTTCCAAAAAGATTTATTTACTTCATATTAGTATTAGAGTTGGTATTAAAGTTAGTGGAACTAGAGAGTCGGTAACACCTGCGAAGGAGAGTGAGAAACAATTATCTTGTTGTGCTTCTCAACAGAAAATTACCTTTTTGCTTTCCTACCCATGTGTTTGCTGTCACTCTACATAGTGTTTTAAAATTAAATTCTTCCAAATTGTTTCGATCGTTTTTGGTTGTCTAGCAAAAGTTCGTCGGTGGAATGTTATGTTTGTTTCATCCACGGTGATAATGAACATTGACATAAAGGTTTTTATTAATATGTACAAATCTGTGCATAGTTGCCAAGGCGTAGTTATAGATCTTTCTGCAGGTCTCGATATAAATTTTATACGTCACTAGACAATTTTTCCGGTCACATTTTATTGTAGTCGGACATGTCCGGTCAATATTTTCTTACGACTTTTCCTGTGACAAACACAAACATATTTTTATGTTTTTAACCTAATGTAAATATAAATAGTAAATCTAAAAATTTTTTAACAGAATAACGCGCCTGTTTTTGACCGGTCTAAATTTGTTTCTGTAAGGACATTGTCCGGTGTCCGGCGGTTATATAGAGTGTCCTGTATCTGAATTTTCCCGTATACAACTTGGATTATTTTTTGTTCGTAATAATACTCCCTATTCCACTAGTATATCCCTCCCTTCCTTCTTCCCTCGTAACCCCATTTTTTGTGTGTATATCTCGTTAGAAGATAAATGCTTTCTACTTTCGTTTTCGATTCTGGAAAGATTCTTTTAGAATTTTGTTCTATTTCTTTCTCATAACTTGAAAGTGTACATTCATCGATATTCTTCCCTGGATTATTGGAATTTCTCTTTTGTTTTTTCCTCTTACGTGGAGTTTAAGTTCATAGGGTTTTGTATATAAAAACAAGGTTTTTATTTGTATTTTCGATAATTTTTTATTTTGTGTGTATATTGTGTGTATATAGATCTATATAGTTTCAGAGATCTTTCCTGTTTTAAAAAACTTGTTTTGAAAAAAAACATTTTTTCCGATATTTATGCATTTTACCTTAGTATTATTAGTTAGTTGGATATTGAAGGAGAAAAAAAAGAAGATTGTTGATGTTCCTGGACAGGGTCCACGCCACCGGGGGGCCATGCCCCCCCCTCCCCCTCCCCCTCTTTTTTGCAAAGTAATTTTTTTTCTCAGCAAGTAATGACAAAAATAACCTGAAAATAAACATTCGGCTTTTTTGGCCCTCTCACTTTGAAAACCGTAGCGTGGGCCCTGCTGGATCTGCCAAGACATAGTCGTGTATATTGTTTTACTCAGAGCAAGAATATATAGAATATATGTTGGAATTCAAATATGTTTGTTGACTTAAATGTAGTTATTTTTTTACATAATTTGTTTCCTCGTTTCCTTTAATTTTCGCTACAATGTTTCTTATGAGTCTCTTGTTTCTTTAAAAATCGATTTTCAAATTCTTTCTTCATTGTTTCATAGGAAATTTAGCATTTAGCATAAGTTAAGTTCTTACAAAAGTTGTTCTTCTAATTTTTTTATTAATGATGTTTGCAGAAATGATTACAACTATGAAGGAGAGTGGAAAGTCAATTTCCTTGTAGTGTTTCTCAACAAAACAAATAATTGCCTTTTGCTCTCCTACACATGTGTTTGCTAAACCTCTGCTGATTTGCTTCTGAATTGTTACTTGATTCTTAGTTGTTGAGAGGGACTTTTCTTTATGTATAAAAGTGTTTCTTATAAAAGAATATGCTTATAGATGATTTTATTCCTTTTTTATTTTAACAACAAAGAATTGTTAAGGCTCTTCTTGCTTGTTCAAAAGTTGGATGATTCTTAGCATCCAAGAAAACAAGCTGGAAGAATATTTCATTAGAATTATTATTGACTAAAAACAGAACTGGGTATGATTTCCAGCCAGGGTGATAGAAAATTCTAAGGAAAAAGAAACCTTAAATATTAGTCAGTCAAATGTTTAAGTGTTATATTCTTAAAAAAAAATCTACATAATGCTTTCAAATTTTATGTTACATTTTTAGATTAGATTTCAATTATAGTTAAAAAGCATGAATAACGAGACACCCGCTTACTGTGATGCTATGGAAATTCTATAGAATCAGGTAAGTAAAAGGCTAATATTGACAGTTCGATTACAACAAGATTTATCATAATTGTGTGTTTGTTAATTAGATAAGTTCATTGTGTCTCGCTTAACATCCCGGAAAATATAATAGAGAAACATAGGGGTTTTTGACTTATCGAGTGACTATCTCATAAACATAAAAAAGAATCTTTTTTTTTAGTATTAGATATCTCCTTATCCTCAGGCTTGTTAGGGTTGATTGTTGTTTTTTTGATAATTCTTTTCTTGTCTTGTGTTTTCTTGAAAAGCTTATAATCTTTCCTTGATGATCAATGATTTAGATTTGTTTTTGTTCAACGACACAAGGAAAACAATCAAATGGGATGGTTCGATTACATTAAGTTTTAAAAAAAAGTTTTTTTTCAAGCTGTAGGGTCAGACACTTCGCATTTGATCGTGATCGTGGTGGAGAGTGAGGGATTGAGACCTCAAATATGTTTTCTTGTACGAACCTGGTTGTGCAAGTTTTGGTTGGTTTCTTCCTCGTTTCATACACAGGTATGAATGTCATGCATATGTTTTATAGAGGTTCATTGGACGTTCTTCGCAATTGAAAATAATTTTATATATCTGTGTTTGTTTATTGATTACGTCTACACGTTTGAACTTGTTAAAGACTTAACAGGTCCGACCGGTTTTTTTTTTTGGCAATTGGTAAAGTATTGATGTTTCTCAAAGTTTGTTTTGATTCTGATTCACAAGGATTTCTAATATAATGTTTTGTTAAAAATTGGCAAACTTCAGCCTCATCTTGAGCTTTTAAATTGGTTTCTTATAAACAAAAACATGATTCCTGCAAGATAATCTAAAACCCTGATAAAAACAGATCATATAACTCTACACTCTTTTTTTTTTTGCAAGAAAGTAAAAAAATCATATGAAATTTGAAAGAACTCAAGGCACAGATGTATATAAACCAAAAAAAATTTACTTCTCCACTTTCACAACTGTTACATTTCTATCCCAGTCACCAAATTAGACAATAGCATGATGTTTGTTGATACCATGCTAAAACCTTAAAATAACGTCCTATTAAGGTTATTTTTGTAACCTGAGTTTCTAATCATTATAGGATCTGATATCAAGGAAAAGATGTTTCCCTTATTTTTATAATTTTACTTCACTAAAATTTAGTAGAAAGCCGAAGATTATAACTTATTTATTTCCCTTCGAGTTGCTTAAACGAGAAAAACTGAAAAACGGGTGGAGGTATTTACTAGACCAGCTTATCAAGTTTTCAATCTTCAAGTTTTCAATCTTTTAGGGAGCATTTATGGTGTTTTAGTAGTGGAGGGGATAAATACTTTTAACCCTTTAAGTGCCGATGTCAAATATATTGGTTTTGGGATCCCAAATACAGTGTATACTTCCAGAAGCCGTAACTTTTGATGACTTCAAAATAAAGATTGATGATCCAGGTCCATATTAAAGAGAATTAGATTTCTTTACTAACGGTACCAAATTTGTTCAATTTCAACAAACACAGCGTCTTTTTAGCGCTATTTTAAAATTGAATTTATTCTAAAAATTAGCATTTTTCAAAATAGGCCGGCTCTCAAAGGGTTAAAGGACCGAGATATTTGTGTTACCGAGTTTTTGAGTTATCCGGAGTCAACAGAGGAAATCATTCTATCAAAACTTTATGTTAAACTTTGGGAATAAAATTTGGTTATAACTGTGCTGTAAGGTAATTTCGAGAGAAAGAATGTGTACCTTAAGGGAAGAAATTTTCGCGGAATTTAATTTCGCGGTCTTTGGCCTAATCCGCGAAATTAAATTCCGCGAAATCTAAATTTTGCTTTTATATTCCACTGTTTAGTTTGAAAGACT